>KN716437.1:45354-73697 GCA_000816705.1 Dictyocaulus viviparus | reverse complement strand
CATATTACTTAGGCGTTTTTTTTTTTTTTTTGGCGTTGATCAATCCCTTGTGGTGGGATGCGCCCCCGCATTCATGTTCAACGTGATATCGTGGAGGTGGTTGAATGCGTGCCTGGTCTATACAATGACTTGAGTTGACCACTCTTCACCAAGTCAGTGCCCGTTATCTTAACCAGATTCCTCTGGTACCAATTTCCCGCCCCGGGGGGGATGGCGGGCTTGGTAGGCCTGGGGAGTGCCCACGAACTGAGTCGGCCGGGCGGTCACTGCGGCACCTCCACCGCTGAGCCACTGCGTCCCTTCGACGGAACGATATGGTAGTGAAAATTGATGGTCGTGCGACTTCGCAATCTTTGGTCATTGTATTGTATTCATTGCACCACGAATCCATCAAGCGAAACAGAGGTTTGCCGATTTTGTTAATGCCTGCGCGGAAATTGACTTTCACTTAGGCCTTAAGAACAACATCTTCATTAGAAACGGATACGTTTTCCTTGCCATATATACGCTCCCCATATGTGGGGGCGGAGGTGCCAAAGTGAGACGCCGACCCCCAAACCTACCAAGCTCGCCATCCCTCCGGGGTCTGTAAATTGGTACCAGAGAAACCTGGGTAAGATAACTGGCACTGACGCAGTGAAGAGTGGTAAACTCGAGTCACTGTACAGACCAGACACGCTTTCAATCACTTCCACGATATCACGTTGAACATGAATGCGTTGGCGCATATTGTAGTGAGTGTTCAGTCGGGTTCGTAGATCGGTAGCCGTTAGGTTTGCACCAAAGTTGGGTTGTTTCACCTGAAACTTAGGTAATTAAACCTTTATTTACACAATACACAAATACACTACGCTACGACTACAATAACGATGAATCAAGAACATACATAATAGAATTAATAAGGATGTGATTAGACAATGAGATAATAATTAACTATCAAATACAGAAGGTGAGAATGATATATCAGGACCAAATGGAATACGTTATGAATGATGGAAATTGTATGAGAGTTGCAATATGATGAAATAACGTCAGTCACTTCAATAGTAAGGACGGAAGGGGATTGGGTTCGAGATGATGAGAAAGGAGGAGACTAGATGTCTGCCGCGGCTGCTTATATAAGGGACGCAGGAGCGGGCGGAGCCTAAATAGTGTCTACTCTCTATGTAGGTACCAGAGGATAGATGACTCAGAGACCAGAACTCCATGCGACCCACACGTAATTCGAGTGATGAGGTAGAGAATACTAGAGAGAGTATTCTCTACACATATTGTTGTTTTAAGACGGCTTTTATTAAAACCTGTTCAGGCATTCATCAGTGGCCTCTTTATGATTTGAAGAGTGTTCCTTATATTTAAACTATAATTTTATAACTGTTTTGGTTTTTTATATTGAAGCCCGCATTAAAGAATGAATCCATTCGAAGCATTTTAGTCGATTCCACAGTTGGTTATTACCGACATGCTGTTAAAGTTGTTGACGGTTGTTGTTTTGTGGCTTTTTCGTAGGACCAATACAAAGCATAAATTTTTTGTTCGTAAATAGTGCATTCAAATCACAGTCAGCTTTTCAAAAACAAATTTCATCAGGGAAATTTCATTTTCCGTCGATTCCATACTGTTCACGGTCGCCGTTTAATAACGTCACGTAATTCCAGAAGAGATCAAGCCGCCAACAAATCAACGAGAAAAACTGTTTCGATTTTTGAACTAGTGAGTTTGAATTTTGAAGAAGTCATAATGAGGTATTTAACAACTTATTAAAAAAAGTTCAGCTTCATTTGAGCCTCATAAAAAAACTAAATATATAACTAAAAATAAAGTAATTTGAAGCTATGAACCCTTGATACATTAATTTAGGAAGACCAGTACTTTACTAACTTAGCGCAGTTTACCCTCCTAAATTATTTCAGTTTTAATTCACTGGCTCCTGAGAGATGAAAGGCTTTGTTTGCCTGTGCCCGGACTCTACTTAGCGAACTTATTTATCCGGGCGTATCACAAAGTCTCTCTTAGCACAGCGCCACACTATTCAATATCTTCAGTCACTTAAACTGTTTTCAATAGGAATAGTCTCAGTGCTTTTTTTGTGTCTATACATTAAGATGTTAAGCTGATAAACAACGTCTTGTTCTAGTTTCGGTATGCGTCGAAAAGAGATCGATTCTTTGTTGCGGTTGGATGTATCCTGGCCATTATCGTTGGAACAATTATACCAATTAATTGTGTGTTAGCAGGATTATACACAAATATTTATTTAAAAGAGGCAAATGTGAGTCAAACTGGCAATGACTTCATAATGAGTCAGCGATTTTTGGTGATTCTCTCTATAAAAATATGTGACGTGAGTGGGAGTAATTTATTAATTTCATAAAATTGTCTAAAGTTCAATTTGTTCTTCATACTGTAAACGTTTTCTAGCAGGTGCTTTTACAGCTTCATCTAAGGAGAGCGCAATACATTTCAATGATGCATTTTTTGACTGGGCATTTTTACTCTTAAAATGCTTATTTAAAAATAATTGACCGGCTTTAATTGAGTTAAAATAGAGTTACGTTTACAGCATGTTGGTAACGATCGACTATGGAATCTCTCCATGTACCTCTGTGCTGCTTATCTCGTTATCGGTGTTGTTCTTCTCATCTCGTGCTACTTACAAGTGGATTTTTCATATTTAAAATTTCATTTTTTTATTGAACTTTATCTCTTAAAAACAAGATTTTTCAGCATTATTTTCTTCGTTTGGCCAGTCGTAATATAACAAGACGGATAAGAAAAGAGTTCGTTACGGCTGTACTCAGGCAAAATGCTGTTTGGTTTGAGAAAAACCGAACGGGAACAATTACGAATCAGCTGAATGAGTATGTTTTGATATATTCGATAAAATCGATAATCAAATGAAGGAAAAATAAATACCTCAGTAAGAAGTTGATATAGAACCATAAAATATAGTAGAATTATAGTAGAAAAGGGCGCGTGGCAACGGTGAAAATGTCACAGTGATACGCAGGGTCGATTCAGTCCACACACGCTCGCGGCCTACTAAACCCTCTATCCCTCCGAGTTCGATAGATTGGTAGCAGAAAAATTTGGCTAAGATACACATCAAACACGCAGATATGATCATCTCAAGCTATTATATACACTAATAGAACATTAACATCTTGACAATATTATGAAGACAAGGACTGCAAGAAGCAGTGTGCATCTTCTCAGAGAGGTAGATAGCGCCAATGATTTACATTTTGTTAATTGAAATTTCATATTAGAAATTAGATCACATTTATGAATTCGACCTCATTAAACAAATGCATTTTATGATCTACTCAAGAAAATGAGCGAAATAAATAGTCATCACGTGTAGTACATTGTACCACCTGATACACAATGAAGCAAAACGATATCGCCATATTTGAATATCTGAAATTGAAATTTATATCAGTTGAATTGATCAATCACTTAAACTTGGCTTTTAGAAACGTGTCACAAATCGAAGATGGTATCGGGGACAAAATGGGATTGCTTGCAAGAGGTGTAGCCACTTTTATCTCAAGCGCAACTTTTGCGTTTGTATTCAACTGGAGGATCACGTTAGTGTGTGTTGGAGTCGGACCAGTAAGCGTCATCACGATGGCCATCATGTCACGGGTCAAGTACTTTTGTATTTATCAAAAATTTATTATACTTCAATTAGCCGTACTAGATCAGTACGGATACGTTTGATAATATGTTCTTCTTGGATTCCACTGGCGTCACAGAATTTATGAGTCACGCATTGAACGCTATAACGAAACTCTTTTTAGTTGTCGTCGTCGGCGATGCAAGGAATGATGAATGTTTCTGGAGAAGCTGAAGCTTTAGCGGAGGAGTCAATAATGAATGTGAAAACCGTATCTGCTTGCAATGGTCAGGATCACATGGTCAAAGTTTGTTCTTATTTCGCTGAAACAAATATAGCTTGACTGTGAAGATGAGGAGAATCATTTCAAATTGTTTTCTCTTTAGCTACTTTTGTAATTCATGGAATTTGCTTTTACTTGCAACAATCTTCAACGTAGATCATCAGTAACTAGCTTTCTCGTCGCCAAAAATATTTTGAAGTGTTGAGAATGCTTTTAGAATGTCAGTTAAGTGATTATCCGAGATTTCAAGGAAGAAACCTATGGTGAAGAAACGCTACACTTTTTTTCATTTGGAAAATAGTTCTTATGAGCCATAATTTTTAGTTCAATGGCTTCAAATGGTGCAACAACACAATCGTATTCAGCAAATCGACCAAGTTTATATCTATGAAAAATGAGTTCCATCTGATTAGTGCTGACCCATTGCAAACATGAAATAGACTAAGTGTCGTTCATTTTGTCTTATTGATTCTCAGCGAAATGAGTGGAAGATGCATAATGAAGAGTATTAAGTTCCAACGGGAGTCGTCAAAATATAGTTACCTCACTCAATCGTATATAATGCTAATCGTATTGCAATTTACATTGAGTGTTCAAGAAAAATTAACCAGTAAATTTCATTCCATAGGCCGTCACTAATTGATCTCTGAAGTATTTTGTTGCAGAGGAGAATCCGTGTCAATCATTTCAATTTTGTTGACAAAATATCACAGTTCTATAGCTATTGATTAGTGAGTGATAGTGAGTGACTTCAGAAATACGATAAACAACTGAGGAATGGTCGATTTTTCGCGATACAATACAATTTCATCAATGGCTTCTTCGAAGGATTCATGTTTTTCCAACTCTACGTGTTCTACGCGGCAGCATTTTTGTACGTAAGCCAGTACTTCTAAAAGCTTTGCTTAACCTAGATATTTCTGTAAAATATTTCCCTCATATTCTGACTTCCAATCACGTTGTGGTAAGGTGACAGAGTTATCGTTTTGAACAAGCAATTATTAACGAATATTTTCTTGAAAGTTACTTTGCAATCCAAAGTATTGACAAACCATTCCAGTGCGATTGGCTATAGAAGCTTTGAAGGCAGTGGAAAAATCGCTGTTTATCGATAAGTGCGATATGTAGCGACATTAATGTGATATCGTTTTCACCAGAGTGTGGCTATACTGAACGACTAAGAAATTTGAAGAAAAGCTATAAATTTTAATTGAGCACTTCTCATGTAAATCGAACTAAACTCTAAAGATCGAGGGATCGAAAATTGAAGTATTAGTTCCTCAGTTTACTCAATATCTCAGAGTTTTCAAAGATAGCATTAGAAATTCATAATGGTTCGTAGATTTTCGTCACTGTGTGTACAATACCAGTATTATATTCAGAATGAAAGCTTAAAACTTTTTTAGCATCATTCATATCAAAATCTTCATATTCGACTATTTTCATAGGGTCGTTTTCACACACCGTGCAATCTCCAGCAATTTTTCCAGTTGTTCGCATGTTTCCGTAGTGGTATGTATTCTGCGTACATATTGGATATTGGATGATATTGGAGAGGTTCATTCCTCAATCCTTAAATGAATGGCAACTTTAAATATAGCTTTCTATCGTTGACCACCATTCGTATGCTCATCATTTTGCAGGTGGTAGTTTAATAGAACGCTTAGAATATTTTGTGGTCCTTCAGAAGCCACTTGTAATATTTAGTTGTCTTTTGTGACTAACCATCTATATATGGAGTGTCGTTGAGGTGCTCTCATTATAAGCGACTGTCTCTTTTCTACTGCGAAGTTAACCAGCGGTCTACTGCAAAAAAATAGTGCTACAAATGCTAGAAAGACACTATTTTCCGTCAGTGAGAGTCATATAGAAATCACCCACGTGGGTCATTCCGTACTGCGACTCATATCCACAAACAATTTGAGCTTCAGAAAAATTAAGTGTCCAAGTAAGAGGCGTGTTGTCGGTAGGAATATGATCGATGTTTCACCATTTTCATTTTTATAACCTATTTCTACGTTCAGGAAGCGCAGAGGCGCAGTGGTGAAGGTTCCACAGTGACACGCAAACTGGAATCAGTTTGCGGCCTCAACCCAAGCCTACCAAGTCCGTCATATCTCCGAGGTCGCTTGATTGGTACCAGAGAAATCTGCGTAAGATAAATAGCCCTTCTTTGTTGAAATGGTCAACTCAAATTACTGTATAGACTAGGCTCGCCTTCAACCACCTCCACAATACCACGTTGAATACAAATGCGTAACCACATTTGGCCACAAGGAATTAATTGACACAAAAGTTTAACTTATTCAATATTTCAAAAAAGAAATTAACATGGAATAAAGTTTGACACAGCCTCATTATGAAGTGCACTTGATTTGAAGGCAATAGAATTTTGACCACTTCAGCTGAAAACTAATTTTCTTGACTGTAACCTTGTTTAGCAATACTTGAGGCTGGTAAACAGTGCCTAATTGAAAAGACAGTAGGCTTGGCGACTTTTTAGGTTTTGAAGAAAGCGATTCTGCCGGAACGTTAGCCTGTTTCTGTGTTGTGTTGTCTCCTCAACAATGTGTGTTGGTTACATTCAGGATATTCACTTTACAAATGCCGAGGTTAATAAATAGCCGTTCTTAGAACCTTGTAAACCAATTATTTTTACTATTTGTGGCGAAAAGATTGATTCGAGCAGTTCGCCGAGTATTCTTTCTTTTCAGCTAATCTGATAATTGATGACTATGATAAACATTCTGATGCTTATCCCATAACAATGATGAGTCGATCACCAAATTTTGAATCTCTGCGGGACTTGAACCCGTATCTACAAGTGCCCGGTCTGGTGCCACCCATTATACTACCAAGGGTCTTGCTTTGCGACCACTCAATAGTTCACTTATACTTTATGCTTCGAAATAATCCATAGAAATCTAGCCTTAGATTTTTCGGGAATATATCCATTAACTGTGAGCCTTATTGATTTAGAATAAAAACCGATGTGGAAGACTGAACGCGTTACAACCTCTCTAGTTCTATAGAGCACACAAAGAGTCCTGAAGTCTTCCGAAAAAACAACTGTGTGTTTTGTTGTCCAACCATGACATAAGTATTTAGGAATATGTCTGCTGAAGACATTTTTGCACCACGAGTTGTTCATCGCTATCTTAAAGAGCGTGGCTCTACTCAGGTTTTCTTAGCTCAAAGCTTCATGGTTCGATGTAAATGCAATCGGAATGAAACTGAACGAAAGACGGTTACTTCTATTTGCTGATAGCATTGCCCATTAAGTGCTAAAATATTATTATGAGCACTAGTTGAATCAAATATTGTTTGCTTTCTTGGAAATTCTGAAATGTTTTTACGAACAGCAGACATCTTGGAGAGGAAATTGCGAGGTGAGGATGGTGCTTATCTTGGTACTGCTGTAGAGGTCGCTAGGTAGAATCTTTTGATACTCTTCAAATACAATTTCAATCACTCCTTTTCGCAATTATTTTAACATTCAGCTATGTCTTTGTTACATAGTATGCCTCCCGAAAATTGCTATATCCTAGTATACAGTCAACTTTAAATTTGAAGATATAATTTTAGTCAATTTCTTAAGATATGGAATCCCTAGTTATTACCGTGGAATATCAGCTGAACCAGGATCAATCTTCATTACAGCTAATGCAATATTATTTGGTGAATAGAAAAGTTTTGTTTGAGATTAGAATAAAAATAAAGAGATGATAGATGATCACATCCCTCTCCAGGTTCATATTTCTTTGGACTCCTTGGACCTCATTTGATGGCGATTATGAAGGCGAGAATGGCAGCGGCAATTATTTACGAGACGATTGATGCAGTAAAATATTCGAGCTTTCACGTTTACATTTCTACAACTATTTCATCAAAATGTTTAAAATTTAGGATGACATCACATTAAAAACTTATTGTAATAAAAGTAAAATGGAAAAGGGGTGCTAAAACCACTCGTCAGATAGCATACTTGAGTTAAAGAAAGGAATGATTTTGTTTAGGTACAAATCACTTCGGACAATGGCGAAGATATGTGCTCTTGTGAAGGACGTTTAGAGTTTCGAGATGTTTATTTCAAATATCCAACAAGGTACATTCAATTCTACAGAAGCAACTGCAAGGAGTGGCTAAGATGATTTTGTCCATAGGGAGAATCCTGTACTACGTGGGATTAATTGGGTTGCCGAGCCTGGAGAAACAATTGCTTTCGTTGGAAAGAGTGGATGTGGAAAAAGTACCAGTGTATGTTTTTCATTTTTTAAAATTACAAGTTTTAACATATTTTATATGATCCATTGCACAAACGACAACGCACGCTCAAAAAGCTGTGAAAAATTGTGTGGTGCTACCGAAAAATTTTTCTTGGATTTCCCACTTTGAGCAATTTTAACTGGTCTAGACGCAAGGGTGCGTCGCGCTACCACAGTTGGCAAATCAAGACTAAATGACGCACCAAATGTGACCTGATACCTCCGTTGAACTCGGATGCATTCAACAAATTGAATATGAGGCCAAACTAAATTGAATATACGTGGGCGGACTAACCTACGATTTGTGTGCACAACACAAAGCGCCAACATCCAAGAGCGCAATTGAAAGATATAGGTCAAATTAAGTGCGACGCCAAATGACCGGCAGAAATGAAAAATCCAGCCCTTAAGCGTCACTCCTGACATCGGTGATGAATTTCTTAAACAAGTCGATGGTAAAGATGTTAGCAACGTTGGTGCATTCGTTAAGTTGAGCTTGTTCGTTAACATCAGTTCTTTTCAACAACAAATTTGTCGAGTCGGAAGTTCAAGATTAAAAAGACGTAGTTTAATGACAGCTTCAATAATCCTCGTCATTTGTGTTCCAATATCAGACTTCGATAATTGAAGCATTCTATGAGGCAAAAGTTCCACGAAAACACCCAAATATTCTATAAGATTATGACTGTGATTTAGTCATTGTGATTGTACCTCAATAAAGGAGAGTCATAACTAGTCAATTCAGCACCACAAGAGCGACATCGAGCTCAAAAATTATAGAGAGTCGCTGTCTTAAAATCTCTTTGATAGCCACATACTTCTACAACTGAAAAGATTAAAAAATCCTCGCAGAATCCAACATGTCATTTGATTGGTGAAGTAATCGTACAGCATCCGAGCAATACAGGAATACGTCTAAACATGTGATGAATCTTTCGGCAGTCTTTCTTAATAAAACAAGCTCGACTCATACGATAACTGGGACATATAATTCAAAGTCAATCTAGGATCTAGGAAAACCATGCTGCTTTACAAAAAGGAGGACAATTATGCAAGCAAGAGAGGTTTGAAAACGTTGAAGCACGGTGGACTACATTTACAAGATCACGAAATTGATGCGGCTAATACAGTACAAAAACGCCATTTAGTCTCATTTTCATCGATATTAAAAAAACGTTCGACTATATTGAAGCAGAATCAGCCGACGTAATTTCTTTCTTTTCTTTCAAAAATTTCTCACTACAACAACCCTCTTATTCTATAGTATAACGATGTCGCTGATTAAATGCTTTTTGCTGTCTACATTTTGACCTTCTCTAAGCTGAATAGGATTTTCTTTACCTCCTTCCATTCTACAATAATATCGTTGTTGATCAAAAGGGTGGTTTGACAAGATGATACTTTTTTCCCACAATGATTTACACACAGTGCTAGAAAGATCATGGAAAAACTGGAATAGAACGATATGAGAGTGGAAATCGACATTGAGCAGTCTACCGTTTTTACTTCGCTAATGATATCCTATTAGCTATACTGAACGCAAATCACGGAGAAGAAGTTTTTACTAACTTTAGTAGTGCTTTTGATAAAATAGATCTACAAATATATCTATCAAATTACATAACTACATGAAAAATGAGTACGTTCCTGATGCTTCCGCTTCAACGGGATTAATGTCCTAGAATGTCCAAGGCGATATGTATCCAAGTTATGACATAAATTTACTAAGTGGTAGAACACCTGAACTTAATAAAAGGAAACGGTAAATGAAAGGAGTCGACGTATGTGATATTGAAGAGCTACAAAAATGTAGTGAAAGGGAAAATGAAAAAGTAAGTTCGGACTGATTTTTAACACCACAATTCTTCCTATCTATCGCACGCCTCCGAAACGCGAACTTTCCGTTTGCTAAGTGAAAGGTCGATGCTTCAACTGACGTGATTTGACATGCCATTGAACAAGTGAAAAATGGTACATAGAACGCTTACCTTACGCACAACAGCAAGAGACGGAACGTCAACAGGCGACCGCTTAGTTTTGTCGATGATCAGCAGAAAAGCATGCGATACTCAACTTCAATAATTTTTGTTGGAGGTAAATCCAACTTTTTTTATTTGTTGACAAAGATTAGATTACTTAATTACATATATAATTGCTTGGATATGTCTAATTATAGAAGAAATTTAAGTTTAAAAAATTTCAATTAAAATTTATGGTAAGATACAGGAAAGGTAAGCTTTTCGGCTACGCACTGGTGCTCAACGTGATATCCTGGAGGTGGTTTATGCAAGCCTGGCCCATACAATGACTTCAGTTGACCACTCTTTACCAAGTCAGTGCTGTTTATCTTAACCGTTTTCTCTGATGCAAACTCATCAAACCCGGAGGGATGTCGGGCTTGGTAGGCCTGGGAGAGGCCGCGCACCGATCTGGACCTGCGTGTCATTGTGACACCCCACCACTGTGCCACTGAGCACCTTGCCTCTATCTACATTTGAGGACAAATTCTTTAATTTCAGTTCTAATTTAATGCCAAACTGTTGTAGATTGGGCTTTTGACACGTCTGTATGATTGCGATAAAGGATCAATGTTAATTGATGGTGAAGATATTCGTGCGATCAAAGTTAGCAATCTTAGACAGGTGGAAAATTACTTGAATATCTTATAAAGACAGTTTAATGGTGAAAAATTACAGATGATTGGGATCGTACAACAGGAGCCATGCTTATTCAACGGAACCATTCTGGAAAACATAGTTCTAGGTCGAGCTATCAGCGATGATCAAGCTAAAGATGCTGCCAGAATAGCTAATGCACATGACTTTATCATGAAACTCGACTAAGGTTTTCATATTTTATGAAACATTTTAACCTCATGTTACTTTTAATCACGTACTTCTTCCTCTCCATTTATCAGAAAGTCCAAGGAAAAACTGCAAAATTTTTTGACTTCATTTCACTCTAATGACTCCAAAAATACCTAGAGGATAAGCTATCTTGTTGTTTCAATTCAAGCAGTCATATTGAGTTTAATGGATCGCTTTTCTTTTTGCTCTGAGCTCTTGATATCAATGCTTCTCGTCTGTAACTTTTGCTGACACCTACTAACCAGTTGAAAGTAAAATAAGGATTTTTTGCACAAATTAAAGGTAATAATATTTCATTCAGCAGAAAGTTGAATTGTATTCAAAACGTCGTTCGTTTGCTGTAAACTACAAGAATCGTCCGTATCATTTAATCAGTGATAAATTTCGTTTTGAAGTCTTTATAGAGCGACTATCATTCTCGCTATATTTCAAAAACCTACCATATTTTGTTTAGATACGCAAAAAACTTTATTTCAGTAAAAAGGATTACTCAATGAAAGCAAAATCTAACAACACGATATGCTATTTCTTTAGGGATATGATACCGTAATCGGTTCTGGTGGTGTCACTCTATCAGGAGGTCAAAAGCAACGAATTGCAATTGCTCGAGCGTTGGCAACTCAACCGAAAATACTTTTGCTTGACGAAGCAACTAGCGCTTTAGACTCAGAGAGTGAAAAGATTGTACAGGTTTGTTATGAAATCGTTGTTGTGTTAGAATTGAATAAATGTTTCTATTGTTTGAAATATCGAATTAATCCAAATTCGTTTCAGTAGTTAATGAGATGCGATACACTTGGTAGCTTAGACGATAAACTGACAATGTAGATTTTGTAGCTCATAAAAATTTTCCTATTCCAATATCACAGACCAGCATTGCCATTTTTTTAAATGTATTCTGTTTTTCTTAATTACAGTTAGTAAAAAAGTTTTTCTCATACATTAGAAATCAGTGGGTCTACGTTTTTGTCTGATCAAATCTAACTTACATAAATCCTTTAAGCTTAGCTCCTCATATGAGGAAAAATCGTATGCAATATTACTTCCTTATTTTTATATTTTCTTGTATGACGCATGAAGTAAAATTTACGTTATCGCTCAATTCTATGCAGTTTATAAGCAAATTTTTTAAAAATTAGCTTTTGCTTACGAGCTTAATGTTGAGCACTACAGACGTTCTTAAAACATTTTCATTGTGAATAATTGTCGATTATAATGTTCGCTTCAAGCTATAATCCTACAATACTTTAAATCTGCCCTTGGGCATAACAAATCTTCTATTCCTTCGGAGCCGATGAATGCAGCCAAAATCACTCAAGAATGACAACGAGTTTGTACGATTATTATCATACTGTCCGTAGTAGTGCTGAGATGGCGGCAAAACTCGGAACCTCAGACGGGGCTCGAACCCGCACTTACAGATATCCAGTATGCATTACACTCAGTATAAGAGAAGCATTGAGGGGTCTTAGAGCAAGGGCATCGGTAGTGTAGCAGTGCGTGTTCAAGTCCTGAGGTTTCGAGTTTTGCGGCCGTCTCAGCACAACTACGGAAAGTATAATATCATTGCAAAACAAAATGAAATTACAATTATTATCATTATCATTTTTAGTTATTTTAATGGTTATTTAATAGCCTCCGCGATTGACGAAGAGGTTTCATATCGTGCATTAATCAAAGCTAGAGACTTGTGATTTTAACGATAGGTCCAAATCAACATGCATGTAAAACATTGGATAAGAAATGAGTTATTGTAATCTAAGCCTACAAAGATGTTTCATGGAGTATAGAATAGAATATTTCCTAAATTTAGAAGATGCTGAGGTACGAAGAGGTGGTACTTTGATAAAACAACTTGAGGAGAAAAAATTTATAGAGGTTTTCTTTTCTGTAATAGAATTTATGCTGTAAATACCACAAAATCATTCTTATATAAATTCTTAGACACCATTTATATTCTAAACATTTGCAATTTTATATTCATTTTAGATAGCGCTTAATAAAGCATCTCGTGGTCGAACGACAGTGGTGATCGCTCATCGACTAAGTACTCTGAAAGATGTTCATAGAATCTATACTATTGAAGACGGCAAAGTTGTAGAAGAAGGTCAGCAATTCAATTAACACCACAGGAATATTGTTTGATAGCATTCGTTTTGATTGTCAAGTTATCTTATCAGAATTATTGAGGTACGCATTTTGAATTAATGCAAAGAGGAGGTCTCTATAGTTCATTGGCAAAGGCACAAGAAGTCGGTGTTGATATAGTGTCCAAACCACAAAATACTTCAGATACCTTCGACTATATTGCACAGTGAATTTTGAATATTTATTCTAAAACACAAGTTCATTTGCTTTTTCTTAATTGCTTAAATTAAGTATTCTTTTATGTTTATTCTTTTGCGATTACAAAGTTGTATGGTTTTCGAAAAACAAAGTCACTTTGTTAAGCAACCCCAAACCTTTTACTCGATGCAGCTTACGAGGTAGCGATATGATGATCAGTACTTCTCATTTATGTCATCAAGTTCAACAAATGGCTATCGAAAAATCAACAAGCGTATCGGTAGGTACTCCATGTAAACATTGTCTCTAACATGTTCTCCTCAATGAGAAAAATTTCAAGAGTCGTCGATTTGGAGGGATATTTCGAGTCTATCTGTCAAACTTGCGCTCCAGTCCAGTGTTCTGGATTTGTCTTCTGGGAAGCATTATGAGGGGAATGGAATTGCCTCTTTGTGCATATTTTAACAAATTTACCTATCGAGCACTAGATCAGACTATCGTAAGTGACTTTGATGATTTCATAAATGCTTAGATCAATTGCTGTTTTATTATGTCTTAACTATAAATTGAATTCTTATAATGCGTATCTTTTTTACAATAATATTTTTGTTGCATGAATATTTCATATTTTATCTTAGGAGTTATATCGGTGACAAAAATATCTTAAGGATACATTCGTTCCTTACATGTGGTCAAGCATTGGAGCGTACCTCTTTCTCGCATTCTATTCGTGGTTGTTCCTAGTGATTTCTGTAAGACTTTATGGTTTTTTAGGTTTACAAGAAATTATAAATTTAATCCATTTCTATCCGCCGCTTTTTTTTAACAGAGTCCAAAAAATACAGGCTCGTTGAGGTTCGAAGTTTTGCGATTAACTCAACATCATTATGTATATAATGAACACCATTATAACATATCACAGTTGACAGAAAATAAAAATAGTATGAGAAAAGACAGGCCTCATATTTAGATAGGTTTCGGTGGTTGGTCGAGCGACGTCGCAACTTCGAAGATTCGCGTGAACGTTTTGAAAAGCTTGCTTAGTCAGAACGCTGAATTCTTTGATCGCCCACAGCGCAGTAACGCCCAATGTGTTGCTGAACTCTCCTCCAAAGCTCCAGATGTACAGGCGGTACTTTTTTCTTCGCATGTAATTTTCAAGAAAATTTCAAAAAACTGAAACGTAAATGATAATGGAATTATAGTTTTCAGAATAATATTACAAAATAAGTTCTAAATCCTACAGAACTTAGTATTTCTTCCTCGATAGATAGCCTTTGATACATTAAAATTATTTATTGATATTAAACCTTAGTATTAGTAGGTCCGAATCATGTCTTGTCAAAACTGAATTAGTTATCATAATCATAATTATCATTAATTATCAGCTTAACTGGATGTAATGCCGATATCGGCTCGCCAGATCGTACCCGTTAGCGGGCGAGTGCTGAATTAGTTAGTTCTGGCAGTATGATCGACCATGAATTTGCAAAGTGAAATGTTCCAAACAGAATTTAGGCTTGTACGGCCAGGCTACATAATTATCATGAAACGGCAAATAAACGTAAAACTTCAGAAAACTGATTTAATATATGTTGTTTTCTAAAACGCGGAGGTTCATTGAGTGACTACAGTGCCTGGACTACCGCTTCATGTTAATGGTTAACAACTTGTGTGCAGTCATCGTCTGTGTATTATTCTCGGTTCTGGGATGCTGGGCTAGCGGAGTTGCTGCAATTATACTAATTACGCTGTTTATCACAAGCATGTGGTTTACAAGCAGCAGAATCTCAGCATGTATGGAGCGCGAAGCTAAGCTAGACAAAACTCCAGAGGTATGTGATACAACGTTAGTGTATTATTCCAATGCGATGAATTTTAGCTCTGCATAGAAATATTCGAGCATGCGCTAACTATTCAGTTACTTGCCGTTGAGTCACACTTCCTCGAAAAGTATGAACAGTTCGACTCAATTGCAAAACATCACGAGAAAACTGTAAGTTTTTTTTTCTACAAAATGGATCTTGAGTAATTTTACTTAGATATGTGGATTTTAGATTCTATTTCCACTTTCTTTCTGTCATTACAGATAAATAAGTGTGTTAGAGTGACTTTAAAATACAGGTAATATCAACTAATAGAGGATATTTGCCTCAAACTATCGTAAGAAATACATTCGTATTCATTCTAGCTTCTCAATTGGTGATGAAATCAAAGTTGTAGCGTAAACCACAGGGTTTGAGCAATTTCGAAACTTTGTGGTCACTTGAAGATGTGACGACATTGTGACCAATGAAAAAATGTATCGTTGTATAGGAATACATCGTATTACTTTTTTGTAGAATTTTAAGACAACTGTTTTAGCTTACGGTATATGAATCAATTCAATTTGCCCTTACACAGTGCTATCTTTTTATCTCTGATATGACCACGTACTGTATCGGAGCTTATATGGTTTACTATGGACAAGCGGAAGCCGTGGACACCGTAGTGTGAGTACTTTTGAAACAGATCTTATATGATATAAATGAACCAAATAACTAAAGCTAATCAGTTTTTGAATTCGTATAATGCTCTTCAAGACTACATAGGCTTCCATGTTGATAAATATTTGTTGCGCAATGCTCATACGCATTCGTGTTCATCGTGATGACGCAGTGATCGAGTTACCATTGAGACACGCAGGCAAGAATCACGTTCAATGGTCGCTTTCTAGGATCGGTAAATTGGACACCAGAGGAATCTGAGTATCAAATAAACAGCATTACCTTGGTGAAGAGCCGTAGCCGTAGTACCCTCAAGTTACTATATAGTCGACGCTTGCATTCTACTATCTTCATGATATTACGTGGAACACGAATGCGTAGGCGCATCCCGCAACAAGGATTGATTACCTTCAAAACTTGTCTTATCTTGTGACGCATTCGGAAATTGAAATTATATCATATAGTATGTTCCAATCCACCATTTCGTTATCAGAATTACATAGCATATTAATGGCAAAGGAATTTAAGAAAAAACAATTAAGCTGAATACCTCAAAAACATGGATTTTTAAGAGGGTTTCGAAGTATAATTCGATTTTTGTCTTATGATACAAATATCCGCTTCAAGAGTTATATTTTTGAAGGGCAGCAGTCAGCGCAAACTTTGCTGGATGGGCTGTTGTATTCGCCTCAGTTGCATTTGGCGACTTCGTACGGTCACACTTTGCAGCACAGTCGTTATTTAATATTATTGACAGCTGTGCAAAGATTGAAGGAGGAGAAAAACCTGTTAGTTTTTGTAAAAATGAATTCTTTTTGTTTTTTTTTGGTGAAAAATCTTTGAAAACTGTTCACATCAGTTCAAAGACAAATGAAATACCTTTCAATGAGATATCTATCAAAGAACAGTAGAAACAAAATATCACATAAAAAAGTCAATCGCAAAACTGGAAGTCTCAGGCGTAACTCAAATCCTAATCTGACAAAATCACGTTTTGATGTGCTACATATTTCAAACGTCCTAGTTATTTGACTAATCCACATTTCATTAGTTTTTAGCGGTGATATGTTAAGTCACGACAGACAGATTGGGCGATAATTACCAATATTGTGGACGTCTCTCTTTTTTGCACAACAACACGATCTTTCTAGTTTCCCATAGATTTGGAACTTTGCATTCAGACAGGTAGCGATCAAAGAGTCGAGCCAATGTTTTAATGAAAGCTGGCGATAGATTCTTCAGATGTTCTGGGTCCAATCCTGTCTGGCCCAAGAGCTGTACGATTTTCTCGACGAAATAGCGATCTCGGAAAAAAGAACGTTTGGAACAACATAATCGTCTTTCCTCTCATTAAATGAAGGTAGACGAACCTAGCTACCGAAGAGATTGGAGTAGTAATTGTAGATGATTTTCTCCATCGTCTTTTTGGAAAGGGTAAGTGTTGAGTTGGAGAGCACTCATTGTAGTATTATGATTTGTGGAGCATAGCGAATGCTTATGCTAGGCTCAGCTGCTTCATTCATCACTTCTGCTCTTTTCTCTTTAAGATCTTCTTTCATTTCTTCTCTACAGCGTTTCACAAGTTCGAACGTTAGTCGGTGATCAGCTGCAGCTTTAGCTGCTGCACATTAGCTTTACTCAAGATAGCTCAAGATTATTGAAGACAAACGTCTCTTAGTAGTTATTGAACTCTCGGCGTTTTTTGCGCTATCGTAGAGGTGCTTTATTAGCTGGTCATATTCTACATCGATGTTGTCAATGACTTCTTTCGAAAAGCTAGCTAAAGGGTTGTATAAACCCCAATTTATTTATAATCTGAGTTTTTGTTTTTCAAAAACTGCAGCTTTCTCTCCTTTGCGTGTGAATAAAAATTTGGCGCGAAGGAGGCGATGATTGGATCCCGTATAGAACTCTAGGGCAACTACGATATTCGTTAGGCAAAACGTTCTATTTATGAAGACGTCTATTTCGTTATGATAATTCCCATGGTACTGAAGATTCAACATATTCATGATTGAGCAACACATACAGATGGGATTTCACACGATCAATAACACCTCAGTAAATTGAGGCCCTAAATTAAGTTGGTGTGATATTTGTCGAATAACTAACATCAATTGACAAAGACAGACACGATCAATTCAATATATTTCCTAGAGGTCCAATTATGCAAAGGATCCAGGTGTCAATGGATAAGCTTTGGCGTTGACCAATCATTTGTGGCAGGATGCTCCTACGCATTTGTGTTCAAAATGATATCGTGGAGGTGCTTAAATGCGAGTATGGTCATACAGTGACTCGAAATAACCATGATTTTACCAAGTTAGTGCTAGTTATCTTACCGATAATTTCCTAGGTACCAATTTGCCGACCCTGGAGTTACGACAGGCTTGGAAGGCAGTCGCGAATTGATTTGGGCCTGCATGTCGATGTGGCACCTCTACCACTGAGCCATTGCGCCCTTATAAAAATTTGACCTAGAAACGAAAGATCCAAACAATTATGTAACATTTTTGGCCCCTGCCAAAAATCATTATTTTAGATAACCACATGACAAATAATGACATGAATCTAATTAACTCTACAATTTTCTCTACTTTCTGTTATGCCTAATCGCTTTATTTTAGGATATCAAAGGATCACTTAAAGTTGAGAATGTTAACTTCAGCTATCCATCACGGCCAGATGTTAAGGTTGGGCATCAGCTTCTATCTTTTGCATATTTCATATCATCAACATATGCTTATCAAATTTTTAATTTCTTCAAGAGGTGTATTTTATTCTAAGTATACTTTTTTATCACTTAGCTGCACTACACTTCGATCATATATTTTATTGACCAATGTATGCAGGATAGTTCCTCATTTAAGTTTATTTGCTTTTCTTTAATACATTGTTGAAAACAGATTAGTAAAATTCTTTTAAGGAAGTTTGAGTGCGTATTTGCCTTAACGTTAAGTACTTAAACCGTTATAACAAAAAATTATAACGCAATAATAATATAAACAACGAAACATCACAATAATGCGCACAATATGTAATAAAGAAAAATAAATAGATAATGAGTAATATTCAGATGAATAATTTTATACCTTTCATATTAAAGAGTATTTTCGTGTAATATACTAGATGAACTAAGCTAGACTCATGAGTTCTATGGAAGTCCAAGATAGGAAAACTTGCAGCAATCTCCATTCTAAAGGCTGTATTTCATTTTTCATCTGCTCTTCTACCAAATAAGACTGGTCTTTATCACCATCAGTACAAATCGATTTGGATCACAATACTGGAGTACCTCTAAAAACCTGCATTATGCAGCTTGGTTAAACACAATGTATGGCAGTGAAATTTCATACGAAATCGTTGGAGCACGATTTAATAATTCTAGATTCCTACCCATTGATGTTTTTTTGCAGCCTTGTAGTGCACTGTGAGGAATGGTTTATTGATAAGCTGATTGCGTTTTTAATCCGTCAAATGACCCAATACTTCCTTGAAATACAAACGAGCTTCTTGCTCTTTGTTTTAACCTTCATGTTATTCTCCATATTATCCAAAGCTCTATTTGAAATGGTTTTTATAACCAGAAAAAGATATCCAAATACATTTCTTGCCTTTCATCAAAATGGAATGCCTTATTTATGTGGAATCCGATCATTTTTCCTGCCCTGTTGGGTTCACTTAGCATCGTTGATGATTCGCTGATGAAGATGAGTCATCTTGTCACTATGTCATCCACAAAACAAGTGCTTGATAGTTCATATTTTCATATGTTATAGTAATTACTTACCATCACGACATAGGCCTTTTTCATTCCAACCAGACGATATGTTATCACCTGATCACATTGAACACGAACAGCCGTAGCCAAGGCATACGTAGATGTACGTCGATCTGATGCTGTAGATGTTAAACAAAAGCGATCTTCACGGCTCGTCGTAAATAGTATCGTTTTGTCTGTTTCCAATGATTTACCATTAAACACGAAAGGTAGATTTGTTCTTTTATGACCACTGATTGCAATTTCTGATATTCATAATATAATATAATTCATATAATTTATAGTACTCCTCTACTGTTATGTCATTGTTAAGACCTTTCGTATTCAAATACCTTCACCATAACATAAAGACAAAGAATGGCTCGCGCACCTCTGCAAGAACTCAGAATGCGATAAATGCTTATCCTTATCCTGTACGGTTTGACTCCACGTAAATACAAAGTATTTACAATACATCTTTGCTATCCTCATCCTATGATTAAGAGTTACCGAATTACTCAACATGATCATAGTAGAAGCTCTTCTCGGTATTCAGTTTATGGATAAAGAATGTCTAGCTAGGTCGTGTTGCCATACATACCTTCTCAATGGCTATTCTATACATTGTCTTTAATGAATAACTTTCATGAATAAGCACTATATACTTTTACTCTGTAATACGAATTGCTTTACATATTTTCAAGTTATTTGGCTCACTGAAAATGTTTACTCGAGAAAAATTTTAACTTAGGTGGCTCAAAATTTGAATCTTGCGGTTCAAAATGGACAAGCTGTGGCACTCGTTGGAGCATCAGGTTGCGGAAAAAGCACGATAATACAGCTTCTGGAAAGGTTTTACGAACCAAATAGTGGAAATATTGTAAGTCTGCACTAGAAATTGTTTTTATATTACTATCATTGTATCGAATTAATGTAAAATACACTTATTTTTGATGGTGATGATGTGGTGAATTTGAAATGTTATAAACTTCGACTATGTAATATCTATGAAAGAAAAGTTATATGGCACCTAAAAAACGCTCTACATATTTTTCATATCATACATTTTTCTAAATTGAGAAGAACAATTTAGCTTCTTTCTGGAATATTCTGTTGCTTAATGTTCTCTTAGACAAGCTTTCTGAGGAAGAAATTCATTGTAGACGATTCAAGCAAGAGCAGACGAATAATAAATACAAATAAAGGAATAATAAATGCACTTATGAGCATTTAAAATAAAGCCATATTGAAAGATAAGATTGCATGTGAAAACAGGTAGTCAGTCATACATCGCAACATGCATGGAGTCTCGATTTCGCTAACTCATCGCCATACAACTATTCCTTATATACGTATGCAAATCATAAAACATGAAAACTTTATTACTCATGACCCCTTCTAGGAAGGAACAGTGATATCAACTGTTAACAATGATGAATGCAATATATAACTAAAGTTTTATCACAACATGCCCGTGAAGCTGCTTTACACTTGAGTTCAGGGAAACTCACGCACCTGTATTAAAATGTGCTGAAATACAATACTTTTTACTCATCTAAATGACATCTTTAGTATGTCTTTTGGTCAGTAAAACATCTATTTGAAAGATTCTTTCAATGGATGGACCTTTTTTATAACGTGTCTCCAACAGATTTTGTCTATGAGTTACTCTTTAATAATAAGAGAATGGATTCTCATCACTGCATACGCTTAAGCCAAAATTGCTTCGAATGCTCAGGACCTCTTCGTAACTTCAAAACAATTGTTTCCAATACACTACAACACTAGCAACGCCTTATTTCACCGATTCAAGCAAAATTTGAGGAGAGATTTATATCGAAGAAGAAGTGTCGTCTTTAGGAAGGGAAAAAACTTTACAGAAACTACTGCCACTCTTCGAAATTAACTTCTATATTTCGCTCTTGTAGAACTGTAGGATTCAGGTAGAGCTGGCAAAATATGGCAACTCCTCTAAATCCTACCAATTTTCATTCTTATCTTGCTCATTTGGAACACGCTTCAATCCAGTCCTGTATGTGTACAAGCTCTTTCTGTTCAACCTTAACAGTTATATCCGTTGTCGCAGTTTGTAAATATTAGGTTCTTCCATAATTTTCATGTTCATACTTTCTATAGATTGTTATGAAGACAGTATGCAGTTGCATTGATGCAGTGAAAAACAAACTATGAAAACATGACTCAAGTAAGCAGTAATATCGCATTGAGTTGCAGGTAGCATTGAATAAATTATAAATTCTTTCGTAAGGGGAGTTTTTGAGCGGGTCAATATGGTGAGTTTCATGAGGAAAGATGAGAATATATAAATTATCATGTGAAACAACTCACCACATCGTTACAGAGCATTGACAATTACTCATTAAACAAAGTTTGTCGCGTTCATCTTCGTAACAACATCGCTCTTGTAGGACAAGAACCAATACTCTTCAAAGGTATTAAGTACTTGCTCATATTAAAGCGAAACTAAGCAATGAAATAATTTAAAGGGTCGATATTTGAAAATATCACTCTTGGAATGGAAGAGAACATCAATTTGGCTCATGTTCGAGAAGTTTGCAGGCAAGCCAACGCAGCAGACTTTATCGAAGCTTTTCCTTTGGTGAGAGCAGTTTCATATTCTCATTCATTAGAAACATACATAATTTTTACTTTAGGGTTACGAAACTGATGTTGGAGAAAAAGGTGCCAACTTATCAGGTGGTCAGAAACAACGAATCGCTATTGCTAGAGCACTTGTACGAAATCCAAAAATCCTTTTGTTGGATGAAGCTACTAGCGCGCTTGATACCGAAAGCGAAAAGGTCATTCAGTATTCCATTAGCTGCAATTATCGTCAGATGTGTATGTTTAAATAAGGATGTATCATGTGCATTTCATCTACAGTTGATAGAATTCAGAACAATTCAAAACAAATTGATTTGTAGGTTGTTCAAAAAGCGCTGAACGAAGCGAGTAATGGTCGAACCTCGCTAACAATTGCCCATAGATTGAGTACAATACGAGATGCTGACAGGTAAAATATTCCAGCAATCATTCTAAAAAATTATATTAAGCAAGTAAACATTTATTTCACAGCTATCAATTGATCCTTCTAGTAAAAGAGTAAGTTTTTCATGCTGAATTAATCATAGAAAAGCATTTCAGCATCTTATCGACTCCTTAATATGATGATATTTTGCACCTTTTTTCTCACAGTCTCCCCTAATACTTATAATTTATGAATTAATTTACTATTAATTAAATTTTCTGAATGTTATCGTTTCACTGAAAACCTCAAAGAAACCAATCAATATTTTAGCTTAGAAAAATCGAATATGATAGGAGATCCGCAGCCAAAACTGATCGGTTAAGTACATTTCGTTATATTTTGTAGCAACCATTCATGTGAATTCAACGACATCAGACATTTTTATTTCTTTTCTATCTTTTATCCTGATTCAGAATATCACGTGTATAAATGAAGAGAAAATGTCGAGTGAAGAGATAGCAACTTGAACTTAATCAATAAGCATTGGGAAGTAGTGAGGGAAGGGAGTGCGTTCTATGTTGAATCGCCTGATTTTATGATTAGATTATTATTGCTACAAATAATCAGAAAATAATAAGTAGGAATGTTACTGAAGATTTCAATTAATTTTTACACGTTAATGAAAAACTAACTCCACTAGTTGGTAAATGGATAGAGGTAGATTTTCTATAATGTTACTATATCACTTACAACATCCATTTTTTTATGAATCATATCATATCACTGTAGTTGCTACGTTTTTGAGAAATGTAAATCCATTGTTGTGCAACTGTTGCCTCTCAAAATCACTTCAATTATAATCACATGGTTATAAATTTTCGTTATATTATCAAAAGATAAAGCTAAAAATATGTCTGCTCATTCTGTTACATCGTAGAACACAAAATATGATCAAAAAGTCGTTGGTTTAGAGTCATTAAAGAAAAAAACCTATATTTTAGAGTGACGAACCAATTAAAACATGTTCAGTCCCAAAAAAAAAACCTTCAGAATCTACTACATCGAGGATGGCAGTGTGGTGGAGTGGGGAACTCACGAAGAGTTAATCAAAGCAAACGGAAAATATGCGCTGTTGGTGAAAGCTCAACAACTTCTCAAAACCGACTAATCGTTAAACGAGTGGATCATTGAACGTTTAAAAACTTTAACATATTTATTGCTATGTAAATTCGTTTAAATTGTTCATCTTTCCATCTGTGCGACATTTTCTTCTTATCAGCCACAATACTGCATCGTTGTAGGAGTGGAACTATATTGTATAAATGATTCCCAAGCACTATCCTTAACGATTCTGTTTATTAGCTATTAGTTTATATTGCGCCTTTTAGGCCACTTCACTTTTTAGAGAGGAAAAAGACTTGCGTTCAACTTTGTCTTAAATATGGCTTAGGAATACTTCATTTGTATGAATATTTCATACCTTAGATGTCTTCAGGAATGATTTATTGAATCCGTATCTCTGTGATCCAACTAGATGTTCAGGGCTCCGTGAATTATAAAGATATAAATAATTTGTTGATATTTTGGTATTCTGAGGATAGATATTTTGAGAAAGTCTTACCTTGCAATTCGCAGCTTCATGATTTTAGTATGAAATGAGAAGTACAATAAATAGCATTGCAGGATATTTCACTACAACTTAATGTTTGATACTCGAGAAGAATACTTTGAAAATTTTTACTTTCATTTTTCTTATGTAAGGTAAGAAAACCACATATGACATCATAACATTTCCCGAAACGAAGAGATACCAGCCACTCAGCATTGTTTATGAGACTGAAAAAGAACTGATTCTTGGAAAATGTGATAACAAAAGTGTAAGTGGTGCTGATGTACTCGTTATTTCGGACTTCGTCATGAACGTGATCACGACTCAAAATATGTAATAAACACTAAGTTTGACAATCTTCATCGTCCACGCTTCAACGCTAGACTACAATTAAGATCAAATCGGAGTATTTCACATAAACTTGAAGAACTTACTCATTCTACAAAAAGAGTATCACATTTAAGTTAACATTTAAAACCAACTTGGATGGGATCAACAGAGAAACATACCCACGGAGTTTATCATGACAAACAAGACGATCCATGGCAGAGCACGATTCCGAAATTCTCTCACTATGATGAACGTGTGGATTTTCTAATGGAAAACATCGTAACAAAATAGACTATCTCAGAGTTAACACAAAGTTTTGCTTAACGGATGTTCGTGTTATACCAATGTTATACGCAATCGCACTAACGCGTTATTTGCGCCAAATCATTCACCACGCCTAGAGGTAAAAATGTAATTCCTAAAAAGCAAAATCTAAAGAGCGCTATAAATTAGAATTTGCACACTTGATAAGAGGATCGACATTCCCTGCTGAGATCTTGTCAATAACAAGATCAGTATGTCTGCTCTATTCCACCAAAGTGGAGCACTCACCACTTGCAATGGAAAAAAAATCATCTGCGTTTCTACTCCTCAGTAAATTTGTCTACTTCCGCCTTTAATGTATGAAGAAAACAATATTGTTGTTTCAAACCCTTGGTCCCAAATGCGAAGCACTGCCTAGGCGTTTGAAAATGTACAACATCCGACAATGTTTAATTAAACCAAAACATCTCGAGAATGGATTAAATTTCGCAGGAAATGAAACGCAATGCAGTACGCACATCTTAATCATAGTGTTAATCTTGCCAAGTTGATTATTTACAAATATGACACCAAGAAACGAGTTTGCAGCACTATGCATACGTAACTGCGAACAACTCCAACTTGCAGATCAAATCTGTGACATGCGAGTTCGAGTCCAGATTGAGGTTCATCGTCTCGTGGCTAACTCACAGAAAAAATCCCTTGCCATTATAACCTTTCATACATAATGGAGAATAAAATAAATACTATGACCATTAGACCACTTCGTTAGAGTTTTGTTCAGATCTAATCAACTTAGATTCAGTTTGCAATGAATGCTCCATTTTTCTAAATGAACAGGTTAGTTAACGGACTATGCAAAATGAGAAAGAGATTATTCTCTTTCACATTACAGCGCAGAATTTTTGAAAAATTACAGAAAAGAACCGCATTAACAGCAGTTTTCAATCAGTTGTCCTAAAAATGACAGCAACACAAGAACTGTTGCTAAAATTTAATGAATTGTGATGAACGCGTTGCACAGTGTACGGAGAAACCACCACTAATTGGTATAATATTTACCTGGTCCACAATATCTAATCTTTGTTTCTACCACGATAATTTCAGGTAATCTGAGTGAGTTATGGTATACCAAATCCAATAAACGAACACGTTTTAAAATGGCTACAGGAAATCTCATTTTACCACCGTGACTTTTTTCCTTGAAGCTTTCACGCTCTAATGCTACTATCAACCGCACCGCAGTCAAGGTAAGTGCTACTTCTTTAAAGGCTCTGCTGTGCACTAACCCTTTAACTGTCGAGGCCTCCTTTAAGACCAGGTAAATATAAAGATCCTTTGAAAATATTAACATTCGGAGGATTTCATGATGTTGTATGTCACGTTTTTGAGGTAGGTCTACGTATTCTATATAAATACATATGGATCTTCGCCGTTTGTAGCATGAGTCGTGCAGAGTTACGGCATCGGAGTTATTTTGTAGAGTTTGACACATGCATCATTGTGGTTCCAAGAAGATTCTTGATAATTCTTATGGATTTTTTTATTGGATTATTTGAGCGAAAGGGTAATAAATGGAAAGTGGGCTTTAAATTGGTTACAGGCATGACGTCTCGTATGCGGGTTTATTCAAAACCAGTGGAAGGTTGTGATTATGAGGTAGATGATCAGAGAAAGGTTTTTGGAACTGAGCTGCATGAGGATGAGCTCCAAGATGTACCGTACTTATATTTTATGGAGTATTACTGAAATTATTATTACTATAGTTATACTACTGCAAGTCTTGAAAGAACTCTAATACTACTTGTTACTATTGACCTGTCTGCTAGATATAGTTCGTAACATTTATTCTAGGCTTTACTTTGTGACGATGAAATTCTTGACGCTGCTGATGTTGAAGAACAAGGCGAAATGCAATTTGTTCGTCCACATGCACTATACAGAGAATCGTCTTCGAGGTTGATTCCATGTTGTTATTTTCATGTTTATATGAGCTTTTGTTTTCACTGAACGTGAAAAGTCATTAATTAGGCCTACTTTAAGTTGAGCTTTGATACTAGTATGCGAAACTATCGATAATCTGTTTTTTACATAATTGTTTAGTGTGTTCAGGCGTGTTATAAAGCCACGAAAACGCAGGCGAGGTACACAAGAAGACAGCGGACTAGACCACGAAATTGACTACACTGCTACAAAGTATGGCAGATATTCTAATTTTTAATGCATTGAGTTCATCTATTTATATTCAGCTACTACCACCGTTACAAGAATAAATCGTATGTACGGCGCAACGATGTGGGAAAATATTGTCAAGTTTGTAAAGCAAAACGTGTAGGAGGGCGTTCACGAGGTCTTCCAAGTGATTTGCAGGTTTGGATATGTTTATTGAGAGTGCTCATAGAATGTTTTAGCAAATGGACTTATTTCTATTTGTAGCTTCGTAAACTTTGGATTTTACGTTTCAATTTGGAACCTGAACGAGCCGCAGAGTTATGGGTAAAAGACGCGTTTTCCGACAATTCGCACAGTGGAGAAGTATGTTCCATCCATTTTCCTGAAGATACAGAGACACTTCGAAGTAATCGTGACATACTTCCAATCGATATGAGGCGGCCACATGTAATTCACTTTTGCTCTATGGGATTTAGCATTCTTAGTAATCTGAGCAAGCTTTTTTTAGTTAGTGAATGACGGTGCAGATGACGTCGATTTTGGGAATATGATTCTTTCTTGTGTATTTTGTTGTGCACAAAGACCTTTGAAATCAATGATCCCTTTTGCCAGAGCACGCTTTCGTCGTCGTCGCTGGATTAGCGCTCTTAGCGACGGTGATTTAGGAACTGAGAGGTAAATTCTTGCCTAGGTTTTCTATGTTGTTTGCATTTTCGATTGAGTTTCATGGTTTTTTTTTAATTTAGGACAATTTAAGGTAAATTTGTCACGAGATTCATTGCTAATTATTTCGACGTATTTATAGATATATTCAAGTCGCAATAATAAGAAATGTTGGGCGTTGTTCTGTTCTATACTAGGTACAGCTCCATAACAATAGGAATATTTATTTTGTTTGTTCTATTTGTCTTGTCTTTTTTGCGTGTTTATATTTTTATAACATAGATATACAAAAAATATTATAAGAACCTTTTCCTATTTAAGAATGATTATTTGCTGATTTATTTAATTAATGAAAATTATTAGCGTACTATGCTTATCACTTAACGAAAGGAAATTCCAATGTAAGTAACAGAGACTACGTATTCATTTTTGCTAAGCGTCTACTTTTCTTAAAAGATGTACCACAGTGAGCGATTCATTAGTAGATCATTGTTTATTATAATACAATGGTTGTTTTTGTATGAATTATGCCATTTGTTTTTAGCCGACTTCGTGAAACGCTAAAAAACGGAGCCACTAAGTTTCTATGTGATTGGCACTTTGCGGATAATTGCTTCTCTATAAATACCTATGGTGAATGGAAATTGAGGAAAGATGCTTTACCCAATCCAGCCGTGAGTGATTTTATTCGCCCATTTACCACATAGAAATGTTATATATATATATATATATATATATATATATATATATATA
>KN716437.1:25340-44874 GCA_000816705.1 Dictyocaulus viviparus | reverse complement strand
TATATATATATATATATATATACATTTATATATACATATGTATTTTATGTGTACGTGTCTGGACATATAAAAATACCACTCGGAGGTATCTATATGAGTGCATCTATTGGTGTACATATACTTAACAAATGTACATATTTTGATAGTTGAGTGGATAAATATGATTGCATGTTGATCTACCTGTGTATATGTGTAGACATAGATTTTTAGTTGGAGGAAAATGAGCGGACAAGCATGCGCATTTATATGATAAATCACCTTGATTCAAAAATTCAAAGGAATGAGGAATTACGTCGGAGGCGGATGAACTTTCTGATTCTTAGAAAGCATGCTAAAGAAAAGGTTAGTGACATAGAATACCCTGTAATTTAATAATAGAACTATTTCTTATTGTCTATTATTACTCTTTTTATTTATTTTTCTTATATTGCAGACAGTATTTCCATTTAGGAGCGGATGGATCGAGAAAATAAAAGCGCTGTTATTGACAAGATGCGCCGAACGTTTCCAAGATTGATTTCAGATGGATATAATGACCATCCCATCTATAGTGAGCAAAGTTCTTCAACATGCACGTCAGGAAGCGAAAGGCCTAATGGAAGAAGTAACGGAACAGGCTCTACGGAATATGTCGAAGTGGATCCTGATATGCCACTTCTATATCCAGATGATGCTGGTAGTTTTAATTTTATGTTGAAATTATTAGGAATGAATTATCCTTTAATATCGTAATAAGCCAAGTAATTTATATTAGTAGATATCATAGATCCTTAAAATGATTTGTTTTTATATTTTCAATGACTTTTCCAAGGTAGTAATAAGACTGTTTTTATTGGTACTCAAAAGGTTTGGAAAAACCGACTTCAATTCGCTTTATTCCCAATTGAGAACATTTTTGTTCTGCACTAATACTTTTCACATGAATTCACCTTAATTTTTACATATTGTTATTTTTTCTTACTTCCTTGAAGATTTCTTCTTATTCTTAGGTCACTTTCACTTCAACATCCTATTAATGAGTTTTATAGTTGGCCCACATGAGACTTTTCATCAAGAACCAACAACGTCTAGCACTGTTCTAGATGCGGATTATTTTTGTAATTTAGTTGAAACAGACATCGATTATTCTGATGATAGTGATTTGGAGCTCGAAATAATTCAAAGGGTAGGTTACTTTTACATTTTTTTTTTAGATGCAATGTAATCTCTATTAAGATGCAAAGGAATGTTAATGTTATTGTGTCTGAAGTACGTCACTGTGTATTTTGTCATATTGTTGTGGCATCGGACAGATCAAAAACGCAGCGTCGACTGCGGACCTGGCCTTACGATGAGTATGTGATTTCTGGCAAAATTTTATGTCTACTTTTTGATTTTTTGTCAAATGATACAAAATACGTTTTTAAGTGTAAAGCACGAAAAGTATTTATCGATAATGAGATGGCCGAAAGAAATCGAAGAAGAAATCCGTCGTTTTTGGGTGAAGCGACGTATAGAGCCCCTGGATGTGCCTCGTGGAACAGTTTACAAATATCCAACACTTACAATATGTCAAGAACATTTAGAAGATGCGGTAATTATGTATATATATGAGTTATTTATTTATCTTGAAACTTTTTAGACTACTTTTTTTCTTAATGGTTTCAAATATATTTTAGGGCGTTCCAGAACAAATTGATTCATGGCTGTCCAAATACTGTGTGCTATGTGATGAAGAACTTGGAGATAGGAATCTCTTATTACCTTTTCCCATTGAAAAAGCAAATAGGTCATCAGCTTGTTTCTCAGCTATTTACTATATACTGCTTTTTATTTATGCTGCGCTTTTTCACTTTGCTTTATATTGTCCACAAATTATGCATTTTCCTCGTTGTATTTATATGTTCCAGAGTTTCATGGGCAAGAAGCCTTTTTTCGAAGAAACCGTGCAACAATCTTGTGCAGAAACAACAGCAGTGGGTACGTTTCACAATGTAAACAAGTTTGAACGAATTTTGTACTAAAAAACCAACTTACTTTGTTTTCAGTTGTGTGAACGGCTTACTCGTGATGCTGCGACTCACTATCGTCTATGTCTTTTTCATTTTCCCAAAACAAGTTTCACTGAGTCATGTGACTGTATTGATTTCGACCAGTCATCTCAACCTCTGAGCCTTGTTAGTTCCACTTTGATTTTTCATTTTTTCAGCTATAACTTCCATTCTGTTTGAATGTATCAAATTCAGAATATATGCCAGTATGCAAGAATTCCCCGTGGTCCTCACGGTGTTGTGAAGTGTCCCCTTTGTGACACGTGGAACATAGAGTCAGAAACTACACAAATTCGTACGCCAAGAGGAGTAGCAGAGCGAAATTTTTTGATAGAGGTGCTTATTAGCGGAGACAAATCGGTGAGGCACTGTTCTTTTATGTACATGTATATTTTTGCACGAAATAAATGTGCAATTTTACCAATTATACCGATAAAATGAAAATTTTTCAGACACTGAGAAAAGGTGTAGAGAAATTGTCTGCTGAAGCGTGTACGATTTGCAAAGCGCATTTGCCTGATTTGGTAAGGGTCATAAATTTTATAATTTTTTTTTATTTCGTTTTGGAAGAGTTCGGATTCTATGTACTATTAATTATGTTGTCAGTCTTTATAATGCATCTGTTCTCAGAACTTCAAAAGTTTTGATGCCGTTAAAAGGTTCGATACAACTACTTAAGCTATGTGTATTTATTATTTTTGTGTACAATATATCTATTCTTTACTGTTAAGGATCCCTTTGAACTGATAGCAGAACGGAAACTGGTTGCATCTGTGACTGTGCAGTGCGTGGTTTGCTCAACGCTTGATCTTGCACAAAATATGACACCTTTTCCCTATGATGCAGCGAAGCGAATCATGTGGGTGGACTCAATGTCTCGAAGGCGAGGGGTAAGACACTTTCTTTTCTGTTTCATCTGTGCGAAAATCTTTGAATTTTTAAAAAAATCTCATCTATAAATAGTACTTAGGGAATTGCAAGATTTACCGCTTGTATTGTCAGTGATTTTCAGAACAGAATGCGCTTACTAAATAGACTCGCCTTGGAAGGTCGTCATTACATTTGCTCTCGTCATTTCCATCCTAATTCACTTCGGTATACTACTTGATGTGTTTTTCAATTTATTTCCTAGTTTTTCTCTGCTTCTTATATTATAATTTGTTGAAAAAATAGTACTTGGCTGGTTCTTTCAGGTATATTCCCGGTCTTGGTATTTTTAAAAAGTTATATTTTTTGCCTATTCCTGATCCGGATGAACAGCCGATCACTCACGTACCAGAGCCACAGGTTTCCTCTTTTTCATTTGACAACACTTCAGCTGATATTCAATATCTTCTGACAAAATATAACAAAGTTTAATAAGTACGGAATACCATTTTGCTTATTGCAAACGTATCTATCTTATTTACAGAAGACTATAAAGATCACTGTAATGTGCAGATGTACTGTATCTTTTTTTGTTCTTCATATTCTGCTTTCCCCTTCAAGGATGATGACTACGTTCCACTCCTTATCGATGGACTAGATAACGATAAAGTACAGTGGCATCTTAATTACGATAAGGTAACAAGCATGGTTGGAGAAATAGACGATGAGATTGGTGACGAAATTACTGGGCAGTCACAAGCAGCATTTGATTCGTATTTGACCGGAGAGCAACAAGAGATTCAGCAAAATGATGAGGTACTACTACTTGTAATATATTAAAGAATGTAATGAAAGTCGTTAAGTATGTTTAGGACAACAGAACTGTTGTAGTGGATGGGGTCAGTTATATTTATCGTGAAGTAGATGGCGAGTATGAAGGAGAAGTGGATGTTGATGTGGTTGGTCATGAAGATGATTCTGAAGTGCATGTCGAGGAGATTCCGACTCCAGATAGAGAAGAAATCGTCATAACAGGAAGTTTAGAATGACATTCCTACAGTTATATTCTAGGTATCAACGTTGTTGATTCATAATGTTGGACTAAATTTCTGTGAAACATAGTCATTCAAATATGTAAGAAAATAAATGTAAATTCTCACTTTATGTAGTTATACCAACGTGTAAAGAACGTTCTTATACTCTTGGTTTTTTTAAACCGCTATTTTAGATTTCAATTCCTATAGTATTAGATTATTTCATACTAGATTTTATTACTTATGGAGATATATTATGAAGAATGTATATTTGGATTATGCTGTTTGAAAGATTAAGATTTGTTAATTTCATTAAACGACAGTACGTGTTCAGTAATATTTGCTCATCAATAATTTTATCTGTTTATACTGGTTCCGCTTAAATATTTTGCAAGGACTCACGATTTTGTTGATTAAATATTCCATACAAGTGCAATGCAATGCTTTATTAAGAACATCTAGCTATAACTAACGTTGTATTATTGGTGGCACTCATGACCTATGAAAACTTGTGCAAATTACCAAATTTGACCAGAACTCAATTGTCTTCTCAAAATAATTTATAATTACATTTGTAGCTGCAATACCACCGCTCAAGAATTCTTTATTTGTAACAATGAGATTAAAAATAGAAATCAGTCGATCGATATAGTGCAACAATAATCAATTAGTGTGTCATCTAATAACAACTTTCATCGTGAATGTATTGTTCAGGTCTTTTTGGCCACATTCGTCATTGAAAAATGGAAAAAAAAGCGCAAATGTCTATCATTAGATAATATACCCATTCTCATATTAGTATCATATTTCAAAAGCACTTTGAATATATTTGTGTATAAATAGGGGTGCTTAAAAGTCATATCCACTGAGTCTCGCTGTAGTTGAATCACTCTAGACGTTCCTGCTGATTTAACTATGTATCTCTCGAAGTCGATTATTAGAAGCTACGAACGTCTCTGATCGATAACAGCGTGCGGTGTGTTCGCCCCAAGTCCTTAAATTAGTAGCTCGGCATTTTCGTTCCAATATAAGTAGAAATGCGAATGCTCTCACCAGAAATATTAAGTCGCGCTGCTACGGCAACAAAAATCGGTAATTTTTAACTTTATTGCACTTTTTACGTTTCGCTGTGATTTATTATTCTTAGAACCATGTAATAATTACGTATCTTCATAGATGTGTACTATAAAATTATTTAAGGCTCTTCCGGAATGGCCTTCACTTTCGCTGCCTTTGCGTATCTAATCGCCCTAATTGCGGTTGCATTTTGTATTTTTTTCGCAATATACACTGTATGTCGTTTTCCTTCCGTCATATGTTTATATAACATTAGGCTTAGGAGCGATATACTTGTCAATTATCTCGATTATTTATGTTATGAAACCATTTAATTTTTTGTTTCTCAATCCAATATTTTATTTTTAGGTGATATGCATCGATGAGCTCAAAACTGATTACAAAAATCCCATAGAGCAGTGTAGAAATCTTAACCAAGTATGTGATTATTAATCAATTATAATTTTTAATTCTTTGTATGATTCCTACTTATTACATGATATGTTTGATAAAAAAAGGGAAGTGATGGTGCTCATAATTATGAGTAAAAAGACTGTGTTGCATTCTTATTTGAAAACCACTCAGGACTGATTAAAGAATATTGCATGTTTCATTTTTTAGTTTTTTCGTGGTTTCTTTTTTTATTCTGTTGCGAAATATCTTTCTGGTAACTAGATTTTTGGACAGCCCACTCTAATGTCCAGTAGTATATGTAATTCTGCTTAGTCAGAGATCATACTCAAATTCCATCGTCAGATATGAATACGTAAATTTAGTTTTATGTTTACATTTCATCTATAGAAATCTAAATACTACTGAAAAGTTGCTATGCTCTTGAAATATTATTGAATAGTGGGCTCTCTGTTGTTGAAGTAGTTTTATGCATCAGAACATATCGTTTTTATGGGGATCAGCAAGAAATGGGACTTCATTTGAATACAGAAATTCAACACTCAAGTCTTCAGAATTTACTTAATATCGCCTTGATTTTTAGGAAATATATTTTCTTTTTGTAAGATGATTTTGAAGGGCCTGTGACGTAACAGTGTAGGTCGTTCCTCCGCGGTCGCTAAATTAAAAGAAATCTTTGAAAGATAAATAGTACTGCATTGGTAAACAGCGGTCAGTGAACTACATCTACGAGTTTTGCATTCAATCACCATCGTTTGACACAAATGCGTAGGCGCATCACGCAGCAGAGATTGATTACAACCAAAACTTATATTAGCTTTTTTAATTTTACACTATTGCTGAATGCTGTAATTGTATGGATATCAACGTTTTTGATACTAGTGGGAATCAATGGTCATCGGTGTCGCTGTAGTAGAAAATGAAGTAGGTTGTGAAAACGTTGGAAAACGTAATGTTTATTCTAGAATTACTCTAAGCTCATTTACACTTGTCAATTCAATTTTTCGTATACTTTTGTCGTGTCTTTTAGCCGACGAATAATCCTTTGATATTTCGACAAAACAATAAGTGCCATTAATTAGATTTTCCGACATAGCAGTGAACTATAAAAAATTTTGAAAGAAAAAGGAAAACTTTCGCGGATGGTTCTTTCCCTATTTAATTTTCCTTCATTTGGATCTCTTTCGACGTCCATTACTTATCCTATCCGACTCTCTTTTTGGCATCATATTTATCTTCTTCTTTTTTATAATTTATACAAAATCAAATACAAAGATTTCATGGAAAGTACGTGGACAGTAAAGGAGCTATCACAGATATATACTAATTTGAATAAGGTTTGCGACCGCTTCCTCTATTAGCTTCCAAGCTTCACGCCGTTCTTCTAAGGTCAGTAAACTAATACCAGAGATCCGCGCAAGATGGGTCGCACTAACTTGATATTGAAACAGATCATGGTTGATAAAAATACGTAAGAAATTCTAATTATTGTATCTTTGTGATACATGACAGTTGGTGGTAGAATTTCACTAAAATTCTTGCTGCTTTAGAACAATTAGAAATCCTTGACAGACATGTGCCGTATAACCGATGCCGATAAAACCCGATAAGTGTGGCGCCATATAAATATCTGTTCAAGGATAAAATATTTGCAGGGTATATATATATATATATATATATAGAAGTAGCCATACATGTAAATGGATTAATTTCGTTACTTTGCTTACCCGCCTTCATGTGTTGCTCATATAGCCGCCATTCTTCATATCTTTCCTTTCTCGAACGACTGTGTTTTACCGCAGTATATCGCTCTTCGTCCCATATGGCGTCATTATTTAGGTTAACACTGACGAAATGTCTCACTAGTATTATATTTTTCAAAACACATTTTTGACGTTTACGATTTTTTCACTCTATCTTGGATAGTCGTCGTGAAAAAATACTATTGGATTCCATCATATTACTGTGTGGCTTTGCAGAATGTTATTGAACAACCTATAATGAGCTTCGTTGTTTGCGCGTTATTAAATTTTTGCGCAACAACCTTCTACAAGTGGCCGGTAATACCGAAATATCAGCGAAATACCCTCTTCTGTTCATTAGAATATTTATTCCAGTGCGTGTCGCGTTTCCCTTGTGCATCGACTACCTCTCATGGAATGAGTTTCTGTGGAAAATGTTCGCGGGTGACAATAGTGGCGAAAGGTTTTCTTGTTTTCATTGCGATACGCTAGTCAAAATTTTACAATCCTGTAGCATTTTCTCTTGATTCCTTGCTATCACACAATGAGCCTAAGGACGACGAGTTTATAAAAAGCAGTTTTTTCCAGATTTTTTTTCAAAAAATTTCATTAGCTGTCTAAAAGTATCCTCTTGTAGTATTGTCAGAAGCAGCTGACGGCAATTATTTGTGTCGCCTTCGATCTAGGAGTCATTTATGATAATAGTTTACTTGGGACTTTTTACTTCAAAAATTTTTTTTCACTTTATCCGAAGACAGCTTTTCTATTGCAGCTTTCCGTTTAATTGAATTTGAGCATCAAGGCATTGATTTGACTTAATGTAGAAAGATCATGCTATCGACGTATTAAGAAGATACGATTTATGTAAATAAGAATGTTGTTATTATTTCTATGATCTGTTGTTTTAGATAACTTTTGAACGATTCCCATAGGTTGACTTACCCCTCGGTGTTTGGAACAAAAGGTTTGAAAGCGGCAAAAAAAAGATTCAAAAAAGGCCGTTAGAATTTGAAATTTGCTAGTTTATTGTTTTTTGGAACCTTTTAAAGGATCTGTTGAAACGCGTCATATCACCTCCACAGATAGTAGATTTTTACGGAACAGAACAGTGTCGCTGTTTTTCGATTCATTTTCAGTCAGAATGGTGTTAAATCCGTTGCCAAGTATCCGACATGCCTATGATAATTATGCTGTAATTTTCGCTGTCTTGTGCACTAAATAGACGATAGACGGTAATTGTACTCGAAATCAAAATCTCCAATCGTTTTTTTAATCTGGTAACTTTTGCCAGGATATTGTGAAGGCTTTTTTAGCTTTTCTTTTTATGAGTTAGTGTTTTGTCCTTATTTTTGGCGTCCCTCGATGCAGGTACTTTGTAGTTGCTTATCTTCAATCTTCGAAGTTGGCTGTATATACAACTTTAACATCGATTTTTACAAAAAAGCAAGAGAAATAGCCGAAAATGAATACACTAGTTGATATGGATGTTTAAAATAAGCTTAAGTAATGCGAAGATGCAGAATATTCTGTCCTATAATTTCGCATCTAGTCCTATGTTTTTTAGTTCCTATTTCATTAATTGGGAATGGATTACGTTACGTAACTCCTTCATATGATACTGCTGGCATAAAATTGTGGTTTTTACTAGTAGGTAGTCAGATACAATTATGCTGATCCACTTTTATTTCATTTTATTTTCCAATCCTTTTTTATTTCAGTTGATTCTCCCGGAGTATATGATTCAAATGACTTACACAATTCTATTCGTTCTTAGTTGGCAAATGTTTGCTACACTTATGAATCTTCCTCTTGCAGTCTATCACATTGCTACGTAAGTTAAATTTCTGTTTTTCCGTTTGGAAGCTGTATTTTTGATTATTTTGATCACTGATGACCATTCTAAATCTGCTTTATTTTGTTTTATACATTAGTCTTACTTTCTGTTTGTCTTTCATCTGATTTATTTCAACTTCTTATCTCTTGTTGTTGGTTGGTGGGGACGCAGTCGTGCAGTGGTGGAGGTGCCATAGTGTCATGCAAGCCCGAATCAGGTTCGCCGCCACCCCAGGCCAACCAAACCCGCTATTGCTCCGGGTTTTGTGAATTGGCACCAGAGAAATTGGGATAAAAACACTGACTCACTTGATGAAGAGTGGTAAATTCAAGTCACTGTATAGATCAAGCTCGCGTACAACCACCTCCGCGATATTACATTGAACACAAATGCATTGGAGCACGCGCAACAGGATTGATCAAGGTTGAGGCTTATCATAGCTAGCTTATTACTAACTGCAATTGGTTTTTCTGTAGTTCTGTGCAATTTTCAATTTGTCTTATCAGTCGCATCAAAAATGGATTCTTTCTTGAAAATGACTGATGTACACGTGTAATTAGCTACAAATACTTTATGAATATTTTCAAACACACAATAAATTTAATACATTAGTTTTAAGTAACATTAAATTTGATTCAGTAGATAAAACTCAATCGGTTGATCTACATTTGTTTGTTGTTTTTACTGGGTATATGATGGTATTCATGAGTTATATTCACGTATTAAAATTTTCTGCAATTTTTTCTAGTTTTTGAGAAAATTCTAAAATGCTTTAGATACATGCGTCGCCCGGTGATGTCTGGACCAGGGATCTATGATCCCACCACTATTCTAAATCGCAATGAGTTGAGCGCCTCTCTCCGCGCTAGCTGGACCAAACTAGCATTTTATCTGTTGTCATTTTTCTACTACTTATATGCGTAAGTTTGTTCCTATTTAAAAATGCACGTACTTCTTTTCGGTTTTCTTCATGAAGATATACGGTTTAGATGTTACTGAAACGTTGAGTCTAAGTTTAGAGGAGCCTATAATGTGGTTTTTATAAAATTGCCATTTTAGAGAAACATGTTGGCCATATTGCAGGCTGATCTACACACTTGTGACTGCAAACACTAATTAGACGAACTAGATGGTAGGAAGTGTATGTCTTAGCATTATGCTCGCTTCATTGATCTGAGAACTTTATCCTTATATTTGTACTTAATCGCCCATATGCTTTTCTAATTCTTTTATCTTATCACAAAGTTTATATATTTATTCGAGCTGTTATTTTCCGCTATTGTTTTATGAGTCCCTATATGCCAACTGTAATCTCACTGATAATCCTGTGCATGGGATGCATGTAAATTCATTTGCCTGTGTTGTGCTGTGAAAACAATAGTTTTGGAAAACATTACAATTCTTGTATGAACAATTTTCAAGTGTTAAGAGGCACAGTTACATTTTGTTCATTAAATGGAATTTGACATTGAATTGGGACTGAACAGTCCTTAGTGGCAAGAAGTGGAAAAATTTGACTGTTGGTGGTATAGTTGCTACTTACCTGCTGGAAAAGTTTGTAGATGACGGTCATTATATCTCTGGCTCTCGTCATTCTTTGCTTGCGATTATGAGATCATGAATATTTGATACTGACACAGCGCGCATGAAATATACAGGTGAGACAAAATTTTGACTCAGCATTTTAGGGATGTGGCATGTTATACTTTCCATTATTGAGACTCCCATGTCAAGTGTAGGGAGAATAACAGACATATCTTTATGGATGGCTCGTTCCATTGAAGCCTTGAATTTTCTTGTAACATTCTTCAGCTATTCTTTTATATTCGACAATCGAAGTTAATATAAATAGCGTTAAAATCACTGAAGATTAACCTATGGGACGGGTGATATTTGCAGAAATGCATTAGTTTCGTCATCTACGTAGACCTATATTGAAGCATAAATGATGAAAATAGTCTAAGTTGATGGCCGGTGTCATCTCGTTATTGGCAATGAAGTCTGTCTTGGCTTTATTATCATAGATCAAACAATGTTCAATGAAGAATATGGCGCTGCCTTTCGAGCATTTTATGTACAAACAGTCGCATCAGTGCAATAAAGTTTATGAAGCATTGTTTTTATATCTTTCTATTCTGTGGTATCGATTCTTTCGTGTTCATTAGAAAGGAACGACTTCTTTAACTGCGTTTTACCATAGTACCTACAGTTAGCTTTCTTACTGAACCTGGGTGTTGAAGTTCCAGTCGGTTACTTGTTACTTGGCTTGAGGTTTGCCGATGCCACCATGCACGTGAAAGTCTATGGAAAATTTCTGGAGCTCGCACTACGCGTGACGACGGGTCATCCAAGTAACGAAGTAACAATTGTCCTGTACTAATTTATTGGCTGTGGATCGTATTAGTTGTAGTAGCGATTTAGTTCGAATATTTTACAACCGTCATCAAAATGGTAAAATAAAACATATTAAATATTTAGCATTACATTTATTTGTAATTATTGAATCAAAAATTTTCTTAAATGAAGTCTTTCGATGATGTGGCCCAGTAGCCTTGTTTCATAATACTTGTTAAGAACATTTAACATGAATACATGTATAGATTGACTAATTTAAAATAAAAACTACTTTTTCAGTCAGTTCAGAAAGGTCGTTACGGGAAAATCTTTTATCTCTAATCCCATTTTTGCTTTCTTATTTTTCCAATCTTCGTATGGTAAAGTAGGAATTTCCATCATCATCTGAAATAAGAAATGATCATCTGGTCGATTCCGCATATCCCCGGGTTTTTCTCATTCAACGCATCCAAGCGACTTAGCCGCGAAACTAGCCGGTCGTCCACGTGTAAATCAATGATCAAAAACGACCTGATCGGTGGATTCACAAAATGACTCCATTGGTTCTACTGCGCTGGACACGCGTATCCGTTTTAAATTTACATAAGTACGTGCTTTTTTGTAAGCGGAGTGTATTCTAAACGTCGATTCGACAATGTTGAAAGCTTTTTTTAGTATCAAAGTACTTTTATCGCTTGAAAGTCACTTAGCGTCATTTCTGCACTGGCGGAAGTTGACAGATTAATAATGATGTGATTTGATGAGAATTCAAAAATGTGGATCAAATATAATTGAAACGAATGCAAACTAATAGCAACGTTTTTATAGGAGCACTTTTCAATTACAAAACAAACGTGTGCTACATCGATTGAGCCTTAACTTCAATCACAGCTTTTTGATATTGTTAATTTTAAGTCGGTTAGAGAAAGAAGAGGAAAATGTTGCTAATCAAATTAGCTGAAGATTGGAAATTACTGGATATTTCCACTACTACAAATCATTCTAGCCAATTATTGAGTAACTAAAATAGTCCTAGGATTGCAGTCGATCATTATCCTTATAGTGGAAATCTTTAGAAAGGCTCAACTTCCTAAATGAAGAATACGCAAAACACGTCAGCTATTAGTATGCCTTTTATATATCGGACTACATCTTTCCCAATCATAGTTGATTATACTAATGATCGTGTAGATCTATTAATGTAGATATTTATTTCAAAAACTCTGTGAATCACATAGATAATATAGAATAGTAAAGGAAAAGTTTTTAAATTACAGAATAGCTGTTCTACGTCAAATCGAGTTTACAGCAAAAGTCATACATCATCCACTGGAATAATTCGACACTGGAAAGTTCCTGAATCAAGCCATTAATCATTAAAAACATTCGACATGTAGTTCAAATTATACTGTAACAAATTAATCAATTGATTCCGTATTGCGGACAATACTGTTTTGTTGAGATTTTTTTTTGAGAATATTCTTATACCTAACCACGTAGAAAATTAACACAATAGCTTTTGGCCCTAGTAGCTCTCATTTAGCTCTTTTCATACTGTAACAATATTGAAATCAACACTGTCGTCCACATCTCCACATATTCACATAGTTTTGGTTTTATAAAGTATAGACGAAAGCACCTGATATGTTTGGAGTAAATTCAAATGATAACATATCAGTTGGTAAAGTAGCCCTGAAGACTACGATTTCATCTAAGTGTCCTGATCCTTCATTTAGTACTATGTCGAATAAAGTGTCATCTATAAGAATAAAGATTGAAAAAATCCATCAAAATGACCACCTATTTGTATACAAAAAGAGAAATCAATATTAATCATAAAGGAAGGGAAATATTCAAATAAAAACACAAAAAGTCCAAATACTACTTTCCAGAGCGCTTGAAGTGCTTTCGGATTGACCACTCGACGGTTGCAATATGTTGTCTTCTTCCAGAAAAGTGGCTAAATATAAGTAAAATATACATAGCTGAAATTTCTATAGAAACAAAGCTTCGTTTCGTACCATTTAATATCTTGGCTTCTTCCAGCGTTCCATTCCCATAAATTATGTTTACTGGAAAAAGCACAAAAATATTTCTAAAAATAATAGTCATGTAATAGAACGCTAAATTTTCCTACTTGAACACTTAATGTGTATTAGAAAAATGAATAGAAGAGTGTTTGTAGAGTCGATGAGTTTGTTTTTTTCAACCAAACACTTCTATCACCCGGTTCAGAAAATTCTTCATAAGGTTTTCTGAATCAAGCGACGTGATAAGAGCACTGTATACTAGAATCTCAAATGGTATAGTAAGATACCATAAATCTCGCGGCTCTTCGAAAATTGAAAATATCAGGATGATGAATTTGCTAATCCTTTTCGCAGTATCCGATAACTGAACGAACGAGGGATTTTGATATACGAGAGTTTAGTGTAAATTATGGGATTTTTTTAAACCACAGTATCTGCTACGAGAAACGTAACAGATTGCATTTGATTTGGGATAAACAGGCTGGTCAATTGCTTTTACATGGACTCACTGCACGGAAGTCACCCGTACTATCGTCGTGAATGAATATCATTATCATTTCGATAATAGCAGTTTACGTCATCTATATTGTACTAATAATACATGGTAATTATGTTACTTACTGAAATGTTCTAGATCCGACTCCGCATCTATTGAGCGAAATTTCATTTGATCCGCCATCTCATTAGTATCGTCCTACATGTAAAGGCAAAACTTATGATGATTATCTAATTGAAGACATCAACTCACAATGTCTACATACCATTTCAGAATTACTACACAGCTTTAACAGAACGACAATACATTACTCGTAATTAAGAACATTTCGTTTTTTAAACAAACTTAACCAAACAGTTGGAATTATATTAGTTTATGTGACAGCCCACTGTATAATCCTTATCCTCATTAATATCTACTGATTCTGCTCTGCCGTATTTCGTCAACAGCGCATCATTTACTTCCGGATCAATACGATGTCGTAACAAACTGGAACCTCTAGAATAAAAAACTATTCGTCCTCAGTCTAACAGTTTGCTAAACTATAAACTCATTACTTCTCACTTATAAAGAAACGAACAGCTTTTTGGTGCTATAACACCGAACGCTATGAATAATGGTGAAAACTTCTGATGCCCCTCAACAAGTGGACGAATCAATGCTTCCTGAAACAATGCAACTACCATAGTAAGCAACATCTATCGAAATTCCTAAAAAGTGTGTAACTTTCGAAGTGTCTGGCCTAAAACGACTACATTAATTTGCAAACATTCAGAATAAAAGACAAACTATTTCAAATAACATCAATGCTTCTATTGCTCAAAGCGAAAAACCTTTGTAACTCTTTACAATGCTGATTTTATTATGCATAATATTTATGTAGTTCAATAGTTACATACCCAGTCTTGTTGTTATGGGCATATTTTATTTATATGGTCAAACCGTACTCATTAAAACCATCTATAGTATTTGAAATTTAATTTATTTCTTGCTTAAAAGTAATTTCTGATGTAAAGCGGAATTGACTCTAAGAATTTCGATGTTCATTAGTTGACATATCCTGTGCACTAATTTATCGTCACCAAAAACTGTTATCATCTTCAAGTCATTTTTTGAGACGAGATTAATGAGTTTAGTCTGTACGAAGACATTTGAAGATTGACATAAACACCAGAGAATGGCTTGTGGCATCATCTCCGTCTTGGTCTGTTTCCTGGTATCGGATTGTAGTGCGGAGCAGAAACTCTGTTAGCACTAACTTCTCCTTAGACAAACAGGTTTATGATTTCATTCTGCGAATACAAGTTATATACATCGCTCGCATATGATTTGACAATATATCTTTGGAAGAAAAGGGCACCAAATCTAAAGCATGATTAATCTGCAAAAAGGTGAAATCTATCCATAATTGCGGCATGCTTTTCCTGCAGAGTAGACTACACAAGCTTTTTATTAAAAATATTTCCACACATACCAACAACATTACATATATATCAGCTTGCATCGTAGACATGATTCTATAATACAGTACAATACAGACGCATCCAATAGCAAAAATCATGGAGATGTGCCGAGAATATCGCCTCTTCCTTGCTGACCTTAACTACGTGAAAACATCGTAATCTTCCGGAAGTTGTTATATCAGAACGAAAAATGCGCTGATGTAGATGGGTACGGCTCTGGCTGTGAATTCTCATTAAGCTGAAGCTACGACTAGTACTCAAAGAACAAAAAAGTATACTACTTCAAACAAAGTAGAAGACAATAGAGTTCATGGAAAACTTGTGGTGCGAAGGAAACGACCTGAATTAGATATAGAAGAGGATCACGGATTGTATCTACGTTCTGGATATGTATATAAGAAGCTATTCATTTCCACGCTTCTTCAAGTTTTCTACGCCAGTTTGGAAGTGGTTTGAGCATGTGGCTAGATTAATGTCACCTTCGAAAATTTCGCGAACCACTACTCACACAGCGCTCTCACAGTATCTTGTCATATATAACCAGAAATGCAATGTCAAGTTGCACTTAGTAGCACAGACTGCTGCAATCTTTCATATATCTAACGCTCACCTGCATACACAGATAAGAAAATCATAAGTGGAGCCGGAAATGTTAAAAGAGTCTACCGTAGACGGACGAAGAGCAATTGAAAAGCTGCATTCGTTTCCGAAAACAGAATAAAATCCACCAACGTAACAATGTACGATGAACGCCACCGCTATGTACAACTGCGCAAGAAAGGAGCAAACATTCTAGACATAGGACGATTTTGAATACTAATATTCTAGTTTCACATTAGTTGAAGTTTTACCGAAATCAAAGATCCAACGTTTTCCTCGCATTTCATATTGAACTTGTTTCGAAGGCAACCCAAAGCGCATTCACCATATCTGCAATTGTTTCTGATATCTAAAATCTTAAACGACGTTAAAAAGTCTCTCACACGCAAGCTTGGTCGACGACATCCTCAAAAGTACGTAGTGAATTCGTGTCTAAAAATTGCAAGAAAATTACGATTACATCCAGAAGTAATAATGTATAAAAACATTTCTCTATCAATTTTACTATGAATTAACCAACCTATTTGTGGAATCTCTTGGTCAATCATGAGACCTGAAAATACTACCCGCACAGCAAACAACCTTTTTGTTGAACCAATAACTTAATAATCTTCATTTCAAATTTCGTTAACAGCTCCACTTCTAATAAGATAATATATAAGTGTTTTCGTGCCTATGCTACTAACTAGCAGCTACAAAAAACAAGGGAAACAAGAAACAAACAAGGAAACAAAAGCACAATAACGCAGCACAAATCTATTGCAAATGGATGATAGTCCAAAAAAAAACATCATCATAACTAAAAGCAAGGGTGATTAGACGTTTCTGAAGAGTTTTGGGAGTAGTAGTCAGAACTAAGAGCAACCATAGCTCATGCGAACTTCTAATGTTGTGTTATTACAAAATAAATAACAAAAATAATGCGCTACAGTTTAGCAACTGCTTCCAAAGAAGACTTTGAATGGGAGTGGTCTGTACAATGACTTGGGAAGACCAGCTTGCTGCCAAGTTAGTGCTCCGTACTTTCCCAAACTATTCTGGTGCCAATTCACGAACCTTGAGGGAAGAAAGGCTTGATTGTCCCGTGAAGACTCAAGTCTCTTTGCAGTGCGTTGCACGACTCCATTTATAAATGCAAAAGCCAAAAAATCTGTCTCACTCCATATTCAAATTACTACAGCATTAACAAAGGCTATTTTATGGCACAACTATGCAAAATTACTAAGGGCTTTACTTGGTGTTTTGTCGCGCATAGAATCCTGCCCAACGTCAAGATCCTGTTTGTAGGGCATCGATGTCACACCAACTGTATGGGCACGACGAGCCACAGACGAACGTAATTGTCCAAGTAAGTCGCCTGCAGCAATTGGTAAAAAATAAAGTAGAGACGAGTGAAGCTTTTCACTAACAGAAGTAATAAATGTATGGTAGATATTGGATTAAGTTCAAACGTACCAAAATCATTAGCTAAAGATAGACGAGTCAATATGTTGAACAGATGATTATGATAGGAGCACTCATCTTCACAGACTATAATGATCACAAGTTTTTTCAATAATTCAACATCATTAAATGTAACAAAACTAACATAATCAATTGTACAATAGGAGAAATGCTTTTTCCTCAGTAAAAACGAGGCATTAATTTCAAAAAGCCGGCGTGTCAGCGATATCTCCTTAAAGATGTCAGACTCTAAAGTGGTTTTTTTGTTAAAATTCGATTAACAATTATTGACAAAGACGGACGTTATTGCTAGTCAAAAATAGAAGAAGGACAGAACAACAAAAGAACAGGGTTATAACGGTCAACATCACTGCGGGTTAGATAAGTTGGTAACAGATAGATATGAAAAAGATTAAGTCAACTGAACCCACTATATACACCAAGCTCGCATTCGAATATATTATTGAACACTGAATATATAAACATAGAAACATATCCAATCAATCTGCAACGCAGTAGATCTACAGTCTCCTAAAAGAGCATCTAGGAGCATGAATTTCACAAACGATTACCTGCACTGTTTAATCCTTGTACAACCTAGAAATTAGAGGGTTGGCAGTGTCATAACGATTTGAACTAAGCTTGAGCATGAAGTACATATTCAATACAGTGCTTTCAATTTTTCCACTCTTTATAGATATATTGATAACGCCTTTGTTATCTGTTGTGCACAGAAGGAGATAGGCAAATGTCCTCATTTTGAAATAAACAGCCAAAGCACATAAGATTCATCAGAGATAAACCGAATAACCGTCCTGGTAAACCGTTAGAAAGATAACAATGCAACCAGATGGTACCGCAAGTGAAGTGATATAAGCTTTTAAGTAACTTGCTCATTTGCACATTGACTACACAAGCATAAAGCACCTAGAAACATTTCTCAACCATCGAGCACCAAATGCACTGAAAATCCCAGAAGCACGAGGTCAGCAAAGTAATAGATGGGATTTCTTGATCGAAACGTTCAATAGAAAGAATAAGCAACATTAGTGATACTCTAGGTTAGAACAAATCCTATTCAAATCACATCCTATATTTGAAAAAGTAATTGCAACTGCTATGGATAAAAATTTCATAATTCATTGTAATAGAAATTTATTCAAACTCTCCAATATACGAAATTATTTGCAGGCGGTTGTAAGACCTAGATGGGATAGACATAAGATAAAACACCGTGCTTCAAAGCAAATGTAGAGAAGAAGCGCAACGGAATATTTTAAGGTTTAAATTAAAATTTTCGCCAAGTGAGAAAGAACATCCACACGAAAATTTTTGGAGGATAGTTCAATGCTCAACAGTAGCACGAGATCTAGTCCCATATGGAAAACCACATTGAGACGTTCCGCTTGATAACTAGATAGTGAATGTTTAAACGTTGAGCTGGGAATTTACTCGGTTGTAATTACTCGGGAGTGACTATATGAATGTATGTTTTGATCGTACTACTCAAATTTTAATTTGAACCTATTCAGACTTTGAAAAGTGTGATACCACCGGAAAAAGCCTTTGCTCAATCAATATTGCACATCGCGTATACGAAAAACCCTCGTGTTTTGCTGAGCAAGAACAGTGATAGTTGAATGAAAAATGTCGAGCTCAAGAGATTGCATCAGGAAGAATCAACCGTTATAATTTTAGTATGAGAGAAACATGACAAAACATCAAGGCAATGTAAAGAAGTTCATAATCAAATAGATCATGAGGAATTTTCGAGGTAATTACATAGAAATTGACTCTTCTTGCCAATCAATTCTATTACTAAACCCTCCTAAGTATTTCATTCAAATTGCAAGAGTGGTTAAGAAACGTATATGAACATGAGAACGACTGCAAATGCTCGTGATGAAAAGTGAAAACAGAATTCCTTATATAATTCAGGACGTGTATAAGGTACAAAGCCAATGTGTCATTGTTGCCCCTCTTATAACATCACTACATGACCCCCTAAATACTGTAACCCAAATAATTAACCCAAATACTGTTATTATATGCGTTCACAGTATTTTCTGATTCACCAAAGCAAGTATGCTAAACTACTGGCACATTATCAGTCAATAAAAATATATAATAATAATAAAAAAATAATATATATATAACATACTCTTGTATCTTCACTGACTCTACCTGTTTGTAT
>KN716437.1:0-12577 GCA_000816705.1 Dictyocaulus viviparus | reverse complement strand
ATATATATATATATATATATATATATGATAGAAAATCCAAAGGAATCGTACTTTTTTTATGAATTAGAACATTATTTACCAAAAAAAGTCTTGAAGGCTAGTCAATGGGATCGTTTCCATGATTTCCAACACATATACCAGCGTAAAGGCACTTGTTCGATTTCTTTTTTGAGAAAAGCTCCTCGGTTCTTTATTAGAAGACTTTTAATCCACGTTTTCTTTCTCCGATATTGTTGAAATTCCTACCTCATATTTTATTGTCTGATGATCTGAGAAGGCTATAATTTGACGGCACTAGATATGCTGAATAATGTAATTGAAGTCAGAGTCGTAATCCAATTTTCCTTATTTTCTCCCTTTTTATTTCTGCGGAGTATGGCGTGGCGTTATCGTATTGCAGAATCCTTTTATGTTATTAAACGAAACAGATTGTTCTCCTTTTTTTGCATAATCTCTTTCATTGGTTCAAGTTGTTGGCAATAAACTGTCACCACATTAAGCAATTCATAGTGTACGTTTCGAGGAAAATGTCATCAAACAGAAGCATAACTTTCTTTATTGTTGGTGGTCGTGGTGTTGAAACAGGTGCTTCTCCGAGAGAACGCAATTGTCTTTGTTGTATAGGATCATTGTATTCCAACCATTTACCTGTAGTGATATTTCTGCATTTGCGATTCTCTTATGCGACAAAAATGTTCTTTAAATGTACACCATCGACAGGCGATATTCTTTGATAATTCTTAATCGCTAACGATATCTTGCCGCAACCTATATGTAAATTTACTCATCGAGGAAATTTACTTTTTGGTTTCAATAATATTTATAATATATATGAAAATGATTAGTATTAACTACTTTTGTCGGATTTCTCTTTTCGTGATTATTTTATAGCAAAATTTTCAAGATAGAGGACGAATCATTGCGATTGGCAATTGAAAACATTAGAGACAGTGGTGACATTATCGTCGAGGATTGGGTGGAAGAACAATTCTTTTGCCCACCGGGATTACGACTGCGTGCCAATGATGAGTTTGGAAGGATATTGGTTCGAAAAAGTGAAGTGGCAGAGGTTCGCTCAATATGATTTCTTTGCTATGCCACTAGAATATATTGAAACTTCTCATTCAGGTTTGGCGTATGTGCTATGCAACACTGAACGATCGGTCACAGAATGAAATTTTAAACGCAGTGGAAGCTCAGTACGTAGGCATAGCTACAAAAACTAATGTGTGTTAGCAAAAAGATATCAATTCCAACTATGCTCTTGTAAATTCAATCTCATGTGTTGTTTGTTTCAAAATATTTAGATAAGAGAAGTTTCGAAATATGACTTGCTTAAAGGAGCTCGCGTTGTTTTTCCGGCGCCTCCGAGATGTATAGGGAGAAAACCGATGCAATATGTTCAGGTGACGTTACTTTTTTGCATGGTTTCCGAACAAAGTAAGTATTATTACATTCAACGCAGCTTTCATTATTGTCATTTCTACTTACCTGCAAATCAGCTATCTTGAAATCAAATTCTTCTGATTTTAAGCTCAATGATTCCAAAATCTTGTAGTGAAGAGTTTCTATAGTCTTACATCGTGCATAGATTTTTCCAAATATTTTAAATTAGCACGGTGTGGAAATGCAAACATCACAAAAATTCATGTTTATAAAATAAACTTCAATGTATAACCTACAATGACGAGTATATCACAAACGCGTCGTGTAGCAGTAAAACCTTTGTATAACATTTTCACTCTCTTTTGCTATCCGGTACTTACCTGTGAATGGTTTCCCGAGCATTAGGATCCAATGCTTAATGAGGAAGATTCTTGAAATTCAACTTTCGAAACTCCCGATAATATTAATATCATATATGTTTTAAGTTAAATGTGCTTAACACTCATTCAATATGATCAACTTAAATTTAACCTATACAGATTGACATACTAGCTATGGAAGACACTATGTATGGTGAGCGCTCTTACAATCAAGCATTATTTCTCACCGATTTATATTCTGGTTATTCGTTTGCACGTGCTCTAACAGATTGTCTTGACTTAGCTATTATTGTTCGTCATGTAATGGATATTTTTGGATCTTTTGGGCCACCAGGTGGGTAGCTCATCATCTTCTAAGGATACTCGGCGACCAAAAGCGGTTTTTTTTCTCACACTCAAGATCTATTTCAGAAGCATATAGGACATTTTCATTGGAATATTCTGCAGTAATAATTGACGTCATGTCAGATATTGAGAGACTATTCAAGATCCCCATCAAGAATATTGGTGTAGGAGTAAGTCCTTTGTTGTAAACACTTTTACTATTTCTTTGATTCCTACGATACTTCTCTTTGTCTAGATTGGAGTTTGGATTCTAACTACTAGTATTTATTTAATGATGTTGTAGTATATTTCTTATTCAGTTTTTGTAAAAAGAATGTTAGAATGCATAGGATTTCGCTATTAAGATCTTTTCTAATCAACTGAATTAAATTCTATCATACGAAAAAATGTTCTCTTATGGAGATGTTCTCAGTACTGACAGCAGTATTTATTGTTGCGGTACGTTATTACGCTGCAGTAAACTATACTATGTGCGACAGATATGGTTAGCTAATATATACTATATATACCTTACTACTATACATACTATATTCTCAGCTATTCATTGGCAGTGGTTTTTCGTGCATTTAAAATTGATTTGTAAGCAAGTAATAATGGAATTTTAATTTAGTAATTCTATGCATTCAAAGTTTAGGGAAGATTGGGAAGCTTGCATGTCATTCCCTAATGAGAGGGTTATGATATGTAATGAGGGTAGTCACGACTATGTCGTTAGAGCGGTGGTTCATTGGAGAAGTGCAAAGGAAGTGTTTGCTACATACATTGCAAGTGATGATATTGCTTGAGATAACAGAGCATTGTAGGAGCTGTTCTTATTGCCTGGATACTACAAAAGTGGCAATAAATTGCGGTCGAAATAGTGGGATTCATAATCATATGTTACTGCGGTAGTTTGTTCACGTATCGACCTAGCACATTGAAGCATCACAAGGCTTTTGTCTTACTTATGTATGATTGTTTATTAAGATGTTGCTCGACGACATTGCACTACTAAGATGCTTCTGATCAAACTCTTACTAATCATGTGGGAGAACTAGAAAATATGATTTTGTCAAATCTAGTCACTGCTGAAAATTTTAAATTGGGACAGCAGGCATCACTATTATATACGGCATGCCAATTAATGAGCCGTAAAGATATTATTGATTAGCAATGCTTAATTTTTGAAATACTTAACCCAACCGTTCCTCGCACTTTTTTATGATCGTTTGTACTTCAACAATTTTTGGGATCACGGAAGATATAATATGAGAATTATTGGATTCTTTAAATATTGACTAGGAGAACGTTTCTCTTCGTTCCTTCTAGATCAGGCTTTATTTTTTAGTGTGATTTAAGCAACTCCATTGGATGGGAATAGCAGTTTTTATAAATTATTTACACATTGGTTCACTTTTTAATAATTTTTAGAAATGTTTATATTTTTTTCGTAAAGTGTTTCTCTAATTTGAATATACTTGAACTTTTCAGTTTTTATTACTTAAATATTTAGTTCGATGCTACACTATTGTCAATATTATTGTTTTTTGTTTTCTCAAACTTGACATGTTTGAAGCGTTATGCTAACCATTTCTCATAATATGTTCGTCACTTAGGGGAATCTGACGCGTGATCTTATCCGAACTCTTTATCGCCGAGCGGAATCAGAATTACTTGCCACTAATCGTTGGGTGGAAGCTTTACCATTTGCTGTTATTGAACAAAACCAACGTCCATCGAAGTTCTTTGATCAAGAACGGACACCTTTTGAGGTTGTGCAGAAGTTATATCGCGCAGTTGGCTTTATAATCTTTGTAGTCAATAACGCACAATTGGTTTAAATCAAGTCTGGCTATAGATTATGTTTGGTCGTCATGCGTGGAGGGACGAGTTATGTCCACCTTGGGTCAATCCTAATAATACAGGTATCATTTTAATAATGAAGCTGCTAAATCAAAATTTCACGCGAAACGGGGATTTATTCCATTCTTTTACAGAAGAGCTGGAAATGGAGCAGCCCCGACCGAAAGCTATTAAAAAAGGGAAGAGAAGATATCTGGTAAGGTTTTTTTTTAAATAAATGATTTTTTATTGTCACAGACTATATGAATTGTAGAGGAGAGCGTAATACTAGTTTTGTTTTTTTTTGTTCTTGCTGCGATATACTATTGATGTTTAATTGATTTATTTTAAGAGTAACGGCGATGACGAAGGCGACTATGAACCTACACACCTAGATACTGTCAAAGACTTGAAAATGTACGCCAATTCTTTAGTGGAAACTCGGAAAAGAGTAGGTTTTTTATCCGATTATTAATTTACGAGATCATTGGACTTTTTCTTATGCGGCTATGATTAGGCATTTCTTGAAATAAGGTGTAATTCTTTAAAGTTACAATACAGTAACAGTAAGTACAATTCGAAACTGCTTTCAAGTATTATTGATTACTGAGACAGCGCCGCATTATTCAGTTTTTTTTTTCAGGTAAAGTCGCAGGTGTTACCCGTCTATGTACCAGTCTATACTGAAGATGGCAAGCTAGTCAACCCTGGTACTGGATATATGTTCAAAGTTTTTGATCGAGTTTACGTTAGTAACTTTTTTTACCGCTAGGAAATAAATAATATGGACTTTGTTAACCATATTTCAGGTTCGCAATCCAAATTTCCAATTTGATTGCAGATCATCTAAGCAGAGACCTCATATAGCTCGTTACTATCGTGGTATTATTGTTGATATAGATATCGATTTAGTAGATTCTATGTATAAGGTGTGTTAATTACAAAACATTATTCTAAAATTGTTTATATGAAGATAATTATAAGGTCTTGTATTGGGAAGATGATCCTCAAGACATCGATGCCATGAGTGCTTTTCAATGGCCTGCAGCTGACGATAGTAAGTTGTGTTTTTTAAAAGATTTGCAGCATAAACAGTATAAGTAATAAACAGTTGCTATTTCTTCTATTAACACCTTTACAGCATATGATTGCGCATCCTCGTGGTTCGGCCCCTGGGATGTTACAGCCTCTACGACTCACTTGGCGAAGTTACGTGCGGTACCAGGCTAGTTGTTTGTTTTATTCAATGGTTTTTGAATTCTGTTAGCTTTTCTCTTGACTTGACCGTATTATTTCAGTGGAATTTTGCAATGATCATATGATAACCAAACGTCGAACAATTGACATACGATGTCGGTGCGACAACCCTGGTTGTATAGGATTTGCTCATACAAAGTGTTCAAGAAAGTTGTCTACCGAATGTTGTTTAAAGGTAGTTTATCTTGTATTGTGTGCAATTTCAACTAATCGTCCTAGAATTTTCAATATAGTTTTATAACATTCAGAGTCCATATGATTGTGCTTTTCACAAGAGAAATGAGCTTTCGCAAGTAGAGGTTGGTAATTTGTCTTCTGTGATACATGCCAATAGAAAAGCAAACTTTTTGCTATTAAAATGCTGTGGCGCTACTCGCTACCCATAGTAAGTCAGAAGCGCTGATATCAACATAGGCGTTAGATATATTAGAATGAAACATGTATAGTATGAGAATGGGGATGTGTTGACCATTAAACACTATATTAGAATTGCATGCTGACCTTTTTTGATGATTTTGATGGTGTAGTTAAGACCAGTAATGTTAGGGAGGCGGAAATCTGTATACTGTTGACTCTCTTAATGGTCAACTTTTTTTCTTGGAAGCTTGAGGTTTATATTCAGGTAGATCGTGATGGTGTATTTGGCTTAAGCAACCCGTCATTTGGCGCATTTCCTCATCTTAGAACACGGTCCAGTGAAGCTTTTAGTTCGCACAACTATTCAATCAAATCTGATGGGACGCTGCAGTATGATGATATTATACTTGATTATCTATTAAGTAGTTGCATTTACAACGATTCTTTTTGTATTTCTCAGCTTTTAAAGTATAGGTATTGTCAGATATTGCTACTGACTCATTTATACTACGTCTCGAATTGGTCGACTTGATCGTAATCATACTATGATTTATAGGACAAGAAGATCATTACATTCTCAATCATCAAGATCAGAAAAACGATACACATTTCGGTTCGTGAGAACATTTTAGATATAGGAGTGCAACCTGTGCGATTTTTATTTTTTTATTTCACTTTGGACTATACTATGATTTCCAGGGACGGAATATTAGTGGAGATTTGTGGAGAAAACACCGAAACACCGCCATGTAGGGGGGCGCCACCTGTGTTAAGAAGGAGAAAATTAACAGAAGCTGATGAGGTTTTTTGGCGAGCTGATTTCTCTCTGTTTTCCGTATTACTAATACTTTTCAAAGCTGAATTTGTAGTATTTTTCAGGTTGCTTTACAGCCGGTTGGTACACACGATAGCTGGTTTGCTCATACATCATCGGAAGAAAGATCTGACGTTGCTTCCACATCTGACGACACTAGTCTGGTGCGGTTTGCTACTCCAGAACATGACTCGTTGCATTCCACAACGCCAAGTCCCACACCATCGGCGTGTTTTGAAGTAGAAATCGGCCATGAAGATGTTTCACAGCATCTCACTTCTGATACAGTAGCAAACGTGATGGATGGCGTCCCCAGGTCAAGGAAAAGCTTTCCGCGACTGAGGAATAGTGATAATGAACGTGAAACAAATGGACTTGCTTGGGATATTCCTGAGATATCACTCCGACCAAGAGTTGTTCCTCGACGGGACCATCCATATGAAAGATCGGAGAAGGTTACAAGAGTTAGTCCCACCGCAAGATCATTGGTTGTTGCATCAATGACAAAAAGGCTGGGTAAATCTGCTATATCAGGAAAAAGGTCAGGCTCAACCATTTCTAATGCGACAAATAATGAAGGAGCTCCAATGGTTGTTAATGGTGAGATTTAAATAAAGTATATCTACGCTATTTCAATATCAAAACTTATTCTATTATCTTCCGCAATAATTTGATTTCATCTGAGTTGAGTCCTCTGACAAAAATTTATTGCTAGTGCCAATTTATATGCAAAGTCCTCGAATTGTTGTTATTTTTTCAGAAAACTTATTAAATTTTGTACCCATAAACATTATTGGTATGAGTTTCTTCACTTATCAGAAAAAACACAAAGTAGATAGCAGGTTACATATCGAACAACGCCTAAAGCATAATAATGCCATGGGAAGTATCGTCACTTATATAACATTTCTACCTAGATGGCGCGTCCTTTAGTGCAGAGGCCAGCGTATTTTCCACACTTTTCTCTTTTGTGCAATTTCCATACTGGTGGCTCTTCTCATACATTGAGTTGTACGAGTGGTCAATTCCATAATACTGAATTCGTATCCATCTGCTAAGATATATAGTATGCATTTGCCACAAGCACATCCGCCCAGTGTTTTGGCGGTCGTTTACCAAGGTACTTGCATTCTCTTGAAGTCCACTCCTAAGCTCTTTTCAAGCTCCGTCTACCTGCCGTTATGTGATTTGTATTTGCTATCGATGCTATGCAATCCGGCTATACGTTGTGACTCTCGGTCTTAGAGGACATCGCTCAAGCGCACCATTGATTGCGCGCAATTTTTTGACGGTATCAGTCTACGTCTCTGACGTATCAAAGTGCTTGGAGGCTTGCCGAAAGAAAGAGGTGAGCATCAAGTTTTGGATCCGTCAGTCGAGAGTGGACATCTGTAACTTGCTTTAACAGCATGAATGCAGTCCATAATGCTCTGCTTCTTTTGTTCCGTTACTTATTCGTGCTGCTCTTCATGTTCATCCAACGTCAAAGTTAAACGTATATGATGGTCTCTGTAATCGGAGACTTACCCAACTCGATTTGTTGTCCTGCACATCATAGAACTGAGTCTCCGACATATGTATGAACAGTCCACTTTCCTCGCGTTTTATTCAATTCTTGAGCATCGTCCCGGCTTCACTGGTATATGTCGAAAAAGTAAGGTCATTTGCAAAACCAGAATTCTGCAGTAATTTACTATCAATACGTCTGCCCAGTTAAGTTGTAAACAAATTCTGCGATATGGTATTACCTTGTCGGTACACTTCTGGTGGAATGGTAAGTGATCAATGGAAAAAGTGTATTTTCATATAGCAGTTAGATAGTGTCGTTATGTAGAGCAATTCAACACATTATTTGACGTATGTTGATAGGGATATATTCGTTTCGACGCCGTCAAACGTTATTCGTTAGGCAATAGGGCAAAGAACATGGTCTTGTCAACAGATTCCGATCGTTCTTGATATCTTTTATATGTTGTCCAATATGAAGAATCCTTTTTGAATCCTGCTTGTTCTTCTGCTTGTGGCTCATACAAGATCTTCGAAATGCATGAAATCACAATCTTCGCAAATAGCTTGTAGAAAATATGAATCGAAGAGTACATGTAGATTGTGACCTCCAACCTTAAAAAAGCCGGCGGTAATGTTATTATGCTCTCCGGCCTCGTATTTTTTCTATTTTTTATGGCAGTTTGTACTTCAGATGGAAAAATCTCGGGCGTTTGTTTCCGTGGCGATTTTGTGTCTGGGACGGGGATCGTGGTACGGAGAGGATTGGTGTAGAGCTTTCTTATTGTTAATTCCTTAAGTGGCGTGAGGTGCTAGATTGTTCCATCTTCTATCTTCAGAGCGGCTGGCAGAACATTGTAATTACTCAAATCCCGACAATTTTCCTTCAGAACCGGTAGCTTTTTCAATGCTTCCAGCATCTCGAAGTGGATCTTGTTGCAACGATATTATACAGGTAATGTTTATAATTTGCCATCATATGTGTTGCAACAGAAGTAAGGCACCTACCTTCCTTTTTCGAACATCTCTTTGGAGGCAATAAGGATGCGTTCTCATGTTTTTGTTTAATTGAGGCGGTAACACAAATTTAACGTTTTTAGGGGAGCTACCTGTAGTCTTTAGATGAGTCTTCCTTCTGTTTAGAACGTGATGATGAGAACCCCCTTGTAATATTGTAATACACGACTAGTGACGATGATAAGAGCTTCTTCCCACCTAATTGAATTGGATCTTTGCTTAAAAAAGGCGGTGATCTAATCCGGTACAGAAACCTGGTACCACTGACATATCAGAGAGACATCATGTTTGGATGGTGAGAAAATGATTCAACTCAGTTTGGCTAATACCGTTAAAAGATTGCTATGTTTACCCGTGGTCTTCTTGAACAAGGATTTACAATTGTTGAGACGTTCTGCTGACAGAAGCACTATTCGGTAGATTCTTGTTGTGAAACACGTCCAGTTTGATACCATATGCTGTACCAATAGATAAGTAGAAGTTCTTGATGTTGACTTTTTTTAAATAAAAAGTTTGGAGATAAAGAACTGTTATCCGTATAAATAGGAGCTCATACGAAATGATCAAGTTGATTGCAGGTGTAATAGCGACGAATCCTTTGCTCCCAATGTAAATAACGAAAATTTCATTTCGCGAATGACAGGGTTTCTGTCATCTATTTGACGCAACTCGCTTTTCTTGTTTTCATCTTTTGTATGGGGATGAATTCACTCTCAAGAAATGCGTATAGTTGGCGTTGATCAATCTCTATGCGGTGCGCCTGCGCTATTTTAGTAAAACATGGTTTCGTGCAACTGATAGAATGCAGCCCTGGTTTATACATACTTAAAACGATCTTTCACCTGTTATCAGGCTACACATGAGTTTTCACCGGTGCTCATTTACCGGGCCTGTAGTCATGGCGCGCTTAGTCGGCCTGTGTTTGCCCTTGAACCCGTAAACAGTGATTTGGGCTCAAGCCGTATCATTACACCTTTCATTACTGTATTATGTGCTTATTCATCCTGCTCTGTTCTGTGAAATCTACACGTAGATTTAACATATTTCTTCCAATATTAGTTGTTTAGATTACCATCCGGCTTTGGCTAGTTTGACTTCCATGGTAAAACATAGTAATAGTTATATATATATATATGTGTGTGTGTAATGCTTTAATTTCATAAATTTTGTCTTATTTTCCGTCATTTTTGCTTTATGTTTTTGAATATGTTCCTTATTATTCACCTCGTAATTTTTTTGTAGGAACGAGCGGTGCTCAGAAATTACCTACAACACCGAGAGCAGCGTCTCATGTGCATCCATTTGACGCTGAATTGATGGCGGTTAGCTTTGCTGACTTCATTTACCAATCCGTCTAACCGCAGTGTTGTGTTAACTTTTCTCAATGTTCTACAGAATATTTCGAGCATATAAAGAATAAGCTATGATTTCAGGAAGGTAAAATGGTCGATTTTATGAAAGAAGCAGAAGATCCTCAAGAAATAGGTATACATTGTATGATTTTAAGTATACCGTTAGTTGAATTTACGACTATCCGTTTCAGTAAGTCACAAACCAGTGGTCTCATCTACCAGTGTTCCACGTCGGATATATGTGGTGGTGTGTCTTGTATACTTTTGGCAATTTAGATTGAAATCATTATGTGTATGCTTACATGTAGATAAGTACTTCAGAAAGCTACCACATCACAATCTCCGGATACACGTAAAAGATCACGTTGATCTTAAGGGAAGGAACATGTGAGATTATGCTGTTACGGGGAGATTTGTAATGATTTGTTTGTACGTTCAATGTTCTCTTGTATATACTTCACCGCTTTCCTTCATACAGCATATACGGTAAAATAAATAGCTATGTTGCGATAAAGTGTGTTTGTCATTCATCGCTTGAATCTAGTGACAATTATGGCCTCTTTTGAATGTATTCAAGGGGCGTGGTGGCGCAGTGGTGGAAGTGCCACGATGCCGGCCGCCCCCAGGCCTACCAAATTGGCTTTCCCTCCGACGTCAGTAAATTGGTACCAGAGAAATCTGGATAAGATAAGTAGATCTGACTTGGTGATGAGTGGTCAACTCTACTCATGTCACTGTATAGATCAGGCTCGCATTCAATCACCTCCATGATATCACGTTGAACACGAATGCGTAGTTGCATCCCGCGACAAGGGATAGATCAATGCAAAAGATTACCTTATCTTATTTTGAATGTATTCTACTACTAAGACTATTTTTTGTAACATATTTAATATATTATTATACAAGGGGTGGGTTGCACTGTAGTAATAGTGAGTACGGTGACACGCGGGCTGGCAGCGGTGTACGAAGGTTTGGGTCTGCACCAGAATACATATGATACTAGCATATCTTTGCTTTTGATTTCTAATCCATGTCACTTCTGGACATTCTTACCAAAAAAGGTTGTAGCATTTTTGAGCAAAAATGATGTCAATATGTTGTTAAGCTTGTTAAGAATCAAAGATTTACTTGTTCGTACTAGATACACTGTTAAAGTGATTATTTGCATGTACTAAATTTCTAACTAGCAGCGATCATCCAAGCTAATTCGACTTGTTAAGGAATGATGAGAATACATTTCTAGCTGAAAATCTTCAAAAAATTGGAGAATAGAACCAATCTGATTCAACGGTGTTTCATGCTAAATTTGTATATAATGTATGAAATTATAGCCTTCATTGTTAATATAATGGAAGGCTGATCGATAGCTGGTCATCATATAACGTGAAGTTTTGACTACACCGACCTATAAATTATACGTCCGTTTAGTAACGCAACTTCTTAAAATCATATTGTAGAACTGAAAATAGAAGAGGGAACTCTGTTTGTTGTCGACGTCGGTTTATTCATTCTTTGTAAACGAGATATTCTGAATTACTCTTTGTCTGCGTAGATATATTGTCGCGGTTATGGCCTGGTTAAGCAGTACTTCAGATTTGCATACAAAGTTTAATAAAAGACACTACAACACAAAGACAAGCTAACATTTCGGCAGAATTGCTTTGTTCAGAGCCTAAGAAGTATATAATTATGCGATCCATTCAATCAAATACTATCGTAACAACGGAAAAATATATATCGTAACAATAAAGAAAAAGAGTGAAAAATAAAAAAAAACAAAAGGACGAGGAAATTTTTCATCAAAAGTTTAAACACCCAATTAAACAAACGTCATAAGGAAAGGCAAACACCATGAAGAATAGCAGAGTTCAATTCTGAAATGCTCCATTGAAAAATTAAAACTGATCAACCAATGCTAAGATAGTGTCGGGTTTCCGAGCACAAACTTTTAAATTGCTTCGTCCTTTGAATAACTATTAGGAATCGCAAATGTGTTCCAAAAGATTTATCAAACAATTTGAAGTTCAATGGTGTGCTTCAGAGGAATTGCACCTTTCTTACTGATGTTTATTTACTATGTGAAAGATAATAAAAAGAAAAATATTTCCAAGTTAATGAGATGCTTGAATACAGAATACCTAGCTTCAAATGCGCCTCGAAGCATACCGAGCCTTCCACCCTCAGAGGTTGATGAATTGACAGATATCAGAATAGTTTGGGAAGGCGAGTAGCACTGACTTGGCAACTGGTTGGTCTTCTCAAATCATTGCATAAACTGCATCTGTTTTACAACCTCCACGGATCTCCCTCGCTGAGGGATCTCAAGCCGGTTAGTCGCG
>KN716436.1:134058-152863 GCA_000816705.1 Dictyocaulus viviparus | reverse complement strand
AAACTTAACTTCTGTGCAGCTATTCTTGATACTAATAGATTACTTTTAAACCCTTCATACCCCATTATATAGATCCAGTAATTCTCACTTGTTGAGGACAAATGTTCCGCATTCCTACTATAGTTTTAGTAACAGTAAGATGATCTTCTCGGACTATCACTATATGTTGTGTGGTTGATTTCCTTATTAATAAAGTTTATATACCTAAAAATATATGAGATTCAAGAAGTACAGGTACTAAAAGTTCAATGAGACAAAGAACAGACGAGAATCTCGACGAAACTAGAAGATGAAGTGAACATCCAAGCTCATCACATATACTTGGAATTATACTTCAGTACCGATTGACCTTTGAACAATATCGTGCTTGATCAAGAACTTGAATGTGTCTTTGTATCCCATATTGTAATAATTCTGCAATGTTGAACGTGAAGGTGGAAACAACGCCTGTGCTCCTCTTACAATATTTTGCAAATTAACCTGAAACAAAAAGAAGCAGTTTCAGTTTGGTTTACTCAGATTGGTACAAGTCTTGCAGATCTTACGTTCATGGTTTGATTACAGACAGTCATCTTCCAGTCGAAAAAGTTTTCTGCATCAGCAGGCGAAATTTCAGCATTACCAGAAAATGGTGACACAGTGATTGTACGAATATCGTCAAAATCTGGCAAATTATTCGTGTATCCTCCATCTATACATGCCTAAACTACGCTGGTTATATATTTTCACTACGACGATATAATATTAGGATAGCTCAAATAAAGCATACATAACCATCTATCACGGGTGGTTCACTGCCATAGCCCAAATATAACGGTATGAAACAACTAGCCATTAAGCATTTGATCAAGTCATCTTTATTCGAGAAATGCGAAATGAGCCTGTTTGTTCTTTCCTGAATAACTTCGACTCCTAATCAAACGCAAATTTAATGAAGAACATACCTCTTTCTTTGTTACAGAAATAAACAATCTGCCTTGAGCTGGAGAGATATCCTGCGGTAAGAAATCTTGAACAATCTACAACATGACAAGCTTCTAGAAGAACATTTTGCTTTTCAAATGACACATCTGGGGAAAATATTATCCACCTTTACTAGTTTATCATTCAAACAGTAACCTGGAGTAAGTGCTCCAAATCTTAAATTAGTGAGTTCCTCCCCTAAATCGAACAAAACGTTGAGAGCAGGTCCCAACCTGAATATGATACCATTATGCTACGCCAATACAAAGGAATGTCATAGCATAGTATTCGTGCTACACCAATGTATATTCAAAAATTAGCCCAAGTTTGGTATTGATTGCTATGCCCAAGACAGTATACTAAGCAGAATTCCATTCAATCGCCTCCACATCATAATGAAAACAAATGCATGGTGCTTCCTATAGGGACTGATAGGCGCCGAAGTTTATCTGATATTATATTGGAAAATGTCCTCTTCGTTAACTAAAAAAATAGTATATTCAAATCTGAGATTGAGGTGTCGTTACGCAGCCAGTAATGTTTTAAGCACACCCTCAACACCTCTGCATTGCATAACTGCAGCTTAACTTGCACTTAATAATGCACTTGATTAGAATGAGGTTTAGCCTCAGTTTAGGTACAAAATATTGAGACACCACGCCATCAGTTCTCTAAACGCATACTAAAAGCTCCTTATTTATTGTTTATAAATCCGTCAAACGCCCATGATATTCTGCTGTCACCTAAGGAAACTAACGAATGTTTGCGAATCGCTGCTACCAAGAATACTACCACATTTGGAATGGAACGATTTTCGGCATGTGTATATACTATATTGAGTAACATAAGATCTGAAAAATGTATGAAGTTACTAGAACAATACTGTTTGGTATTTTAATAAATTAAAGACCATCTAATAGAGTAATTAACACGACAGCAACACAGTATTTGTTATAAATATGCACTAAGCTACATATTACTAACAATTAAAATATGAAGCACTCAGGTTATGCACGGAATTTGTGCAAAATCACTCAATGAAGACATCGATGTAAAATATAGTTGTCATTGTAGGAAAACTCACTTCTCAGGACTCAGCACTAGTAATGAAGCCACTAAACTACCAGCTGAAGCACCGCTGACTCTCTCCAATCGTGAAATCACATGCTATAAATGAAAGCATAAATGCTTATGTACAGCAAAGCGACTTAAGCTAAGCTAATCTGACTTGTCCATTCCTCAGAAAACAATTCACTGAACCAAAATGATACGCTCCAAGAAAACCACAACCGCTTAGTGATATACAAAATTGTTTAATGGCTGAAAAAATGTGATCATAAAAAAGCAAAGCACACAATAGAAAACAAAACGGACTTTTTATTGGTGTATGGCAGATTTTTGGTCGATTAATAAGCATATCTCGATCTTTTTTTTCCAGACCGCTTCTACCTTTTGATGTAAGTTTTAGAGCACTCACAGCCTAAACTACATTTTGCTCATCGATACATAAGCGTACTGTAACAGCATATTGAAAATTCGACAAAAATGCAATAAAATAAATAATAATGCCGGCAGATCAGAATTTTTTTCCTGTTTTACTTCTTAAGAGTCACAACCGCAACAGAGTTACAACTTTAAAAAATCGGTAAAAACAACTGCTCGCCTCCGAAAAGTTGGATTTCTGGTAAGCGAAAAAATTGAAATTCATATTTTATGTTTTTTCACACACAAAATTTACCTACCCTGTGCAAAGAGCTTGTCCACGTTATAGGTTCTTTCTTTAACGTTCGCTGAGCAGTGTGTTCATGAGATGCGTTAGTGAGACGTCTATGAAGAAAATAGCATAAAATACTTCATAACACCACATTTACACTGAGAAAGAAGAACATACGATAATGGAAGCGATGATTTGGATGATGATAAAGTTTGCCGTTTCAAACTATTCCTACTCCCATAAACCGATTGCTGTAAAAATTATAAAGAGATATTTTAATGACTGCTTGGTACTCACAGCGATTAGTGGTGCTGAGTCCGCATCTTGATGATAACTACTTTTGTATGGACTTAGACTCGATGATTTTCTAAATAAATATACAAACAACTAGTAAATGTCACCTTAAATTAAGGAGATATCTTATGCGACATAAAAGTTGTCATTAGCGTGAAAAAGCAAAATTATGGCAAAAAACCTACATAACTCTGTTAGATACCGATCTCGTCGTGGAATACTTCCCAGAAGACGAACTACTTAGCGAACTGGTCGACTAAATGATTTGAAATACAAATATCAGTACGACGAGCTCTGATACAGAAGTCTAGAGCCAAGCTTATTGCCCCTCAATATAACCACATCGAGTCAAAAGTAAACAGACTAACCGAACTTTCTTTCATTAAAATTAGTTATTTGGATCACAACTAATGCTGTTGCATGCAACAGAATGACATACATTTTGCACCAAATATTTTTATACCGTAGTCCAAAAGTATTCCGTAATAACATTGTAAATAAGCGATATTGCGATTGTGCATGATTAACCTGTTTAGGCGCTGTTGTGAAAAGTACAGTATGAATTGCCGGGAGTTGGGTCGTTTGATTGACATCGCACCAAGGCACTTCTGAATTCTATGGTATTCTGTATCATACTGCCGTTGAATGATTACTAACCATAATGAATGGAAATTACTGGATTAAGCAAGAAATTCCGTTATGAAAGTCACTTTCTGGCATCATAGAAAGTATATTTTAATGTATACCCACGTATGGCATTCAGATTTTCGACAGTGATTTAGTTAAAATTATAGCAAATCTTTGAGTCCAACTAATAATTAAAATCTACTTTCCCTTCTAAGTTTTCGCTCTGATGTTGTCAATGTTGTATTTTGAAGCATTCTTACATCTCAAGTCTGTTGTTGTACTTATAACCTCATGTTCGAGGCAAGAGTTCATTATGTGCAAAATATTTATAACTGTCATTTCTTTATGCTACAATACTGCAAAAACTAACATGAATCACAGTGTTTTTGTGTCATGATAAGACCTCAAATCACAGCGTAAGAAATACCGCTATTTGAAAACGACCTAGTATGAGAGTCTTGAACCTAATCATAAGACTTATACTGAAGAACTATTGTTAATTCAAACATGTGAAGGGATTCTTGATAATGAACGCTACGTTGAAAGTCTGTGAATATATCTTTTCCTTAAACATCTAAAAATTTTTCTTTATCTTGGAATATTGTATTTCCTCGCTTTCAGTTATGAAAACGTTGAATCTTCCAAATTCTCAGCTTGTGCGAATTTCACGGCAACACTTCTGCTACGAACCCGCTGTCCGAAAGCAGAAATTCCCGTCGATTCACATGGCAACCGATTTCAGGACCCCTGCACAGCTCATCACTGAACGATATAGAACGGGGCGTCTGCGTTACTCGTAAGCGAGCCACTCGCCTGCTGAGCTACCCGTCACAATAATAGCGTCACGCAAACTAACATATATTGCGAATCTTAGAATATATTAAATGAACGTTAGTGGTTATTCTAGTATCATAACAATACTAACTCAAATATCCTTCTTAATTATGTGAATTCAAGATTGAATTACCATAGCAAATACATAAAGGACAAAAAGTGCATTTCGTATGATCATCGATTTCAATGGGTGTATTTTGAAATGTCCAATATTTACTATTGAAATAAATATCGTGTGGATTGAATTGTCAATACGCTGATTACAAAATGATGATGCCGTTATAATTTACAATATCTTGAAGTTGCGTAATTATAAACTCTGCATGTTTTTTTGCTTTGCACCATTGTAATGGTATCCGGTTCATGTGAGATAACAGTGTTTGTTTTCAATTCTGTCATGGAACGAAAATGCCAACAACTCTACATCGATAGTGACCATTTTTGTCAAGGTTGTTATGTGATTGGATTGAGTTAGTCGCTGTCAATAGATGGTAATTGTGTCACTAACTGAACTCGAAACGTTTGTTAGTGTTTCCACAAGGCAAGTTGATAAATCGATATCAATAGAAGCAGTATTCCATGAAATAAAGCCAAATCATTAGCATACGTTGGATTTGGAATTTTCGGAAACACCTCAATAAAAGCTGTTCTAGAACAGTACCCTAAAAGTAACTGTCCTTTACTCCTATGATAACATTTTACCTTCAACGGCGATTTCTGATGAAAAAATGAGTGAGACGATGCATATCGACGACTCCTTTATATGGGGTATTTTAGGTATCATTTGCTAAAAGTACGTTGGCGAAAGTTAAAGCTAGAGAATTCGTCTAATGAATGCAACATGTTCATTACAAAAAGCATTGTTGTTCGTCTACATTTTTGTTCATGAAACACTTGCGAAGTGTTCAAAGATGTCAAAGATCTGAATAGATGAAAGTTGGTTTTTGTGCAGTCAGACGCTGATATAAAGTTTTTTTCTTTCTCTTTTTGAATACGTTTTTCATACTTCCATTACAATTGGTTTGCTGTCAGCTGTGACGAACATCGGCTCTTTTATTATTCTTATCGTTTGAAATACGCAGTTTTTTTTTCATTTCTTTGCGCATAAGTTACCACTTTCAAAGTTTACCAATCAGATTGTAATCAAAAGTGTGATGAAGTGCAGAAGCATTAATTAAAAATATAAAGAAGTACATTCGATCTAAATTTTATAACCTGATTTTTGACACTTTCTCCAATAAGGCGGTCTAGGCCTCTGAATTTCATCCTGGTCTACTGTAATCGTGCTACAGAAGTTTTCGTTGTCTTGATATTATTGTGGTGTTTGGTCTATTGTTAAATCAGGGGTACTGCTTATACTTCTAATCCACTGAGCCTTTCGGGACAGAAAGTGTGGTTAGCCTGGGACCGGACTCCTATCTATGTGTATGGCATTTAAGCCTGCGTATCCTTTGTGGTATCCCCACCACTGCGTTATGCGCGTAACGTGATGTGAATGATATGGACAACAGTTCTAGTACGTTTCCAGTTTTGTTGTGATTGTCAGTTCGTTGTTGAGTCAGAATATCACGTTCATTCGTATGCATGCTAAATGACAGTGCTCTTAAAATTGAAATTATGACATTTATTTCTTTGATTTTAAATTGCCTCAAGCTTTCATTCCTCAAGACAAGTAGGATTCATTGAAAATTAATCTTTGAAAAGATCATTCCTGATCTGACTCGTTGAGTTTTATGGTTTTTGTTTCGAATATGGTTTCAATAATAGCATAATTCCCATTCATATAATGGTAAGATAATTGTGCATCATTTTATAGAATCTATTCGACGTCACACGTCAGACAAAACCGAGAAACAGATAGTTTTTGCTGCACGCAGCGATTCCTCAGACTTCTATTCTCTTCATCGGATTAGCTCAAATCATTCACCATAAAGTTCAACATCTACAACTTTTTAATAACGACAGTGCATTGTTGTTTAATTTATTCCATGTCGTAATTTTTATCTTTGCAACATTACATAGAAGGTTATCGTCATATTGTACGAAATTTTTTGATCAGATGTAATTTTGGCATTTCGAATCATGTTTATAGTTTCCTTCCTAAATCTAAACATCTATGAAAATTTTTACAAATTCTCCATCAGAATTTTTATTAACACCTGTTCATCTACTGGTCATCAAGCCTCGTAATATGAACGATAGTTTATTTATTTCTAAATCAGACATTCGAAAAATCATCCTCATCTTTGTTTCAAAAAGTAGTTGATCACAATGAATAAACAGTTTTTTTAACAATAATGATAAATATGTGTTTTTTTTCACCCCATCCTTATTCATATGAGCAACTGGTTGAATGACATGGCTGGCGAATGTGGGCAATAAAATACTTAGACTCTTCATTCTCACTAGATATTCCTATTGAAGCTTTCACGTTTTGTGGAATATCCTCCATCTTTTTTATTTTCATTCGTAAGTGTTTTAGTAATTTTCTTTTCGATAATTACTTAGAGACCTAGAGGTAATACGGTGCAGTGTACGAGATGAAACGGGTTGCGCTGACCTGTACCTTCTATGGCATCAGAACTATTCTGTTATGGAATGAAATTTCTTATTGTTGATTCACTTCTAGTACTACTCATATTTTTTTCTAGGTATTCTTTCGCTTAAAAGGATTATAATTAATTGTGAACACAACTAAATATTGTATTTGCAGCAAAGAATGGCGAGATTCTTGAGACAACGTGGTCTGCAACGTCAAATATGAGCGACTTATGAGATTTTCTTCGTTCTGGTCATGCTTCCTTCCTACATTGTGATTTCTCATAAGTTCCTGTGGGCTGTGCAACTCCACCTCGTAATTTCTTTATAGTAAAGCTAGCTCCCAGTTAATATGACGAAGTTTATTATTCGAAGCAATCATTTTGTTATTTGGTCCTTCATTTGCTGAAGATTATTTCAAGACGTTGCAAATATTTATGATGGGTTTTATATTGAAAGTTTTGAGGCAGTAGCTCTTTATCATTAACACTTTTCAAAAAAAAAAGTTTTAAGAGTTTTGGGCATCGCATAAAAAGTTTATTTCTAGAAGCGTATTACTACGTAACATTGGAATCAAGAACAATATTCAAATAGCAAATTCACTTGCTATCATTAAAAACTATATTATCATCCGTCGATAATTAGCAAATCAATATTCGCTCGAAAAACGTGCCTATCCATTGAAAGGAAGCGGTTATACTTTTAACTAACATAAGAGCATTGTTCGTACTTTATAAAACTATTGTTTTTGTTCTGATCATAAAAATAACTCGTCATTATGCATGCGCTCAATGATTGGATGAAAAACTTTATAAACAGTAGGTGTGATTTCTATCTAGAAGAAACGATAACAGCAAAATATCGCTGATTACCGTTTCCATAGTGTTCGATGGTTAACAGATAGACGAAATTGGTAGAGGTAGATGGGGTAAGTTCTTCGGATTTCTATTATTTGCTGACTGTATGATAAGTGATCAGAAGGTGTTCGGAATGTTCTTGCCCTATGTTCACATTGATTTATCTGCTTTGATTAGAAACAGTAGTTCTTGAAGCATCATTATTCGTCATTTTCTTACACTTCCCGCTCTCGGTCTCTACTCGAAATGAAACGTCGTCTTACGAAACATTCACGTCCGGTTTTAAGACTCGGTTAGCGCGCGATGTCTTTAAGAACTACTACGATCATTCAACCGATAAAGCAAGAAGCAATGATTTCTTCTAGTAGTATTACTGGAACCACTGGCGCGATTCTCCAGATTATATCGAATTCGTAACTCATCGAGTTCCTATTGCTTATAATCGATCATTGTAAATTTATATATAATATAACGAATTACTAAAATTCTTCTGATTTCCACCAAATTCCTGGAGTGTTCATTTTAATTTATATGTAGCTCGTTTTCTCTTATTTCACAAATATCTTAAACGAATCATGCTCATTTGATATCATATTTTGAAAATCGCTTGAGACCTTACGGTTGTTAGTTTGTTTGTTATATTGGAAAAGAAATAAATTTTTTGCAGTAAATGTAACCATACCAATTGCCATTTTTTGCCTTGCATATTGATAGGGATTCAATTTTTAAAATTCAAATTCCTGATTGTATGAGCTTTGTAATTGCCCTCGATTGGCAAAACCCATTGTCACATGTTTAATGATCAGAGGATGCTGCATACCTCTAACTCATCTTCAGTTCACTTCTTCAGATGCGAAACCAGAAATGCATCCTAAATATTCTTATTTCTCGTAGAGATAGTGCAGAAATATGCAATGTTTGTGCGCATGGATTGCAATCTTCTTAGATTGTTTTTTTACTGGCGATATTGTGCAGATAAAGAAGACGTTCAAGTTCAAGTTCACTTACTTCTACTTCTGTCCATCAAATATGTTTCTCTTTAGTTTTCATTTTCTATTGACCTATTAATACGTATAATCATAATCGACATTTTAGTGCTATTTTTGTTTGTTCTCCATTTCGAATTCCCTTCACCTTTTGACCTACTATCACAATTTATCGTATGGCGTAACTTTTTTTCAGATTTCAAGAACAAGTTCTATTAATTGATGACTGCTGCAAAGCCAAAGGCTTTCCGGAATCTGCTTTCATTTTGGTGCGTTCAGTAGTGTGTGCAATTTCTAAGGGCTCACACTAGAAGTTGATCTTTAACTTTTAAAATATTCATGAAAAATCGTAATCATTATTAGAAAGCTTCGAGACATTTAATTGTCGAGAAATCAATTTTTCAACTTTATTTCAATCCATCTTGCAGCTTCTATAGCTCATACAAAGCGATTCGTTTTTTCTCTTGAAAATATCCAGACTTTGCTATTAATTGCCATATATATGCTATACAGTAGAGTTATACTAAATGGTGTAACTAGTTTTGCTAAATTTCCAGATCACTTTGAAGAATGCGTTCATTTCAGAAATCTGTTGTTGTTCACGCTTCATTCTTTCTGATATTGCTTTCACGTTGAAGCTAAAAGTTAAAAGTTCTAAATTCAACCAGTAACTTAGTGGCAACAGTGTGAAATTTCAAAATATTACTTTAACAGTTTCTACTTTAATCTTGCGGCATTTCATAGACTTCATTATAATGTTTATTGAAAGCACGTCATAGTTAGAAAAAAAATGCGATTCATCAATGTCATTATTCAGGATCTTTGGACTCTGCAACAATTTTGCATACACGGTAATGCTGAGCGCTGCCCAGGACATTTTGAATAAACACAAAGATGATGATCCTATTGTAAAAAATATTACGGATTCCAAATGCATTGTAAGTCTCTTTCGAAATTCAGAAAAATGTAGAAGACTATGTTAAGATAGGTATTGACGCTGATCAATGCTTGTTGTGTGATGCGCTTACGCATTCCTGATTAATGTGACACCGTGGGAGTGGTTGAATGCGAGTTTAATCCATACAGTGACTTGAGTTGACCACTCTACCGTATGCTTGCGCTGCTTATTCGATGCAGATGTTTCTAGTATTTATTTGCCGACCCAAAAGTGATGGTGGGCTTCTTAGACCTGTGGAGATGTCGCGAATCTGATTATGGCGTATCACGATGGCACCTACAATACTGCGCTACACACCCCTTGACCTGTGAATAACGAATTAAATTACAAGCTATCACAGGACACTAAGAGATGCTGGACCGATTTTTGACCGGAAAATATGCTGCAACTGCTGAGAATATAGCAGATATTTATCAAACTGTGTTTCATCTGCTTTGAATGATTTCTTAAGTTAATTCTACGGATCTGTTTCGTTTCAAAATGGATGGTGCTTTTGAAGGCGATCATTGAAATGTAATAAAATGTGTGGTATGAGAAAACGAGAATACATCTGAATACAATATACTGGAACCACTCCTTGTCGTTTTATGCTTTCATGAAATATGTTTCATTTTGATTATATAAAAAATAATTACGGTCATCATCATAGTTATTTTTGAAGACGAGTAACAATTTCAGGCAGAGATTACAACTAGGATCTGTTCACCAACTTCTACAGGTGTCGTATTATTATGCAATATTGTTCCCGGACTGTGTGTGAAAATACTTTGCCCGTTCATTATGCATCGGATACCCTATTGGTTAGTTGCGAAGTTTTTTTATTTACTAAACAAATAACCGAATAAAGCTGAAACACCTTGCTACAGTAGCGAACAAATTACAAACTTATGAGAAGATGCGCTCATAAAAAACTCATTCTCAAGGGTGCGACACACTACCGTATGCGTGGTCCAAGTTTCATCGCTGCTCCTCACAGCGTTCTCTGAATCGGTGCTTGTCGCCCTCTGTGGAGTATGTTTAGCGTCATTTTCTAGTGGACTAGGCGAGACGACCTACCTGGGATTGGCCGGTCACTATTCGAAGTAAGTTAACTACATTAAAAATTTGGCTAAAGCTATAGAACTCATGTAACAAGATGAGACGATGCGGCGTAAAGAAGCATTAACAACACTTGAATGATCTTTTGTGATTGCTCAATTCAAATTCAAATTGCAACTCATCCAGGCACACGATCGCAACATGGTCGTCTGGAACCGGTATGGCTGGCATTGTAGGGGCATTCTCATACGCTGGTCTTACTGATAGTAGGCTGCTGGCGCTTTTACCAGCACAAGCTATGCTCGTAATGCTCGTAGTACCGGCCATATTCATGTTTACGTGAGTATTTGTGCGAACCCTTACGAAATATTTCAGTTTTCGAAGTGTATGCGTAAAAATATGATTTTTTTCAACTATTTTTCCGTTGAAATCCATAAACATAGTTTGTCGTGGACAATGAAAAAACTCAGAATTGACATGAGAGATTTTGCTTTTTGCTATAAGAATTGTAGAGGAAAGTACAGAGGAAATGCTTATCCGATAGTTATATATGGAGATCCACCATGATTATATTTCAAGCTTTATAGAATGTCCAGCGATTTTGTAACTTTAAAAAAAGAGGTCATGTAAATCCGCTTATCGTAGTTATCGAGAGAATTTTTGCTATTCAACTTGAAATACGGAACTCTACTTCAATTTTCAGCTTTTACGTGGTTCTGGAACACAAGGAAACCATGAAGAAAATCGGCTCAACAATTTCGATAAAATCAGCTCAACCCCCAGTGATTTTATTTCAACGGTGCATTTATCTAAAACGTCACTTGAGATTTCTATGATTTGATTCTAAGTTATTAATGGTAACCTAATATTATTTTAGGAAAAGCCAAGAAAATAAACTATCGTCTATTTCGCTCTCTTCCATCGACGTTACCGATGGCAGGAAAGCCCTTTATCAACGCCTGTTCATTGTTAAAGTACAGATTTGTTTCCTGCACACCATTATACATAGTTTTGTTATTGATGGCGTTATGGCCGTTCTTTTCGGGGAGAAACCTTTCACGCATTTGCACTCGAACCCGCATATAGTGCGAAATCTGATGTGCTACCGGTGTCCTCAACGAGTGATCACTTAATTCTTTACTTATTATTTCCATGTGGATATCGTTAGGGCAATCGATAGATACAGGTTCAAGCTCCGCCTGAATTTCTAGTACTGTACTTAGTATCATTGAAGACATGAGAACAAAGCCATTGTAACTTACTATATACAAAAAAATAACTATGCTAGTATGCTTTTTGATCTCAATTAAATGGGCGCTGAGTCTGCTGTAGAAATCAAATGAACGTTTCCTGAAAGCATTGTAACATTTTCAACTACTATGTCATACTTAGCTCATTATTTGTTACAAATCGATATTTATCACCTACTTTACAGTTATTCATAGTGTATAGAACAATAATCTTTCTCATGTGGCTTCTTCGTTCCTTTGAAAATATTTTGAATTTTGTATTTCCTTCGAAACGCAGTAGATCTCAGGAAAAGAAAAAAAATAGGTTCATTCATGCACGTGTGCGTCAGTGTGCTGGTCAGCATGCGATTGTTAGCTGCTGTTGCGCCATGATGATGAATGAATGACATGATGTTTTCTGGCGCACACTCGCCTCTATCGATGTTACCGTATGCATATACAATGTAGCTTAAGTGAGGGTGGAAAATGTAAAAGTTCTTCACAATAATATTGATGTAGATGAAATAACTACTACTTCACTTTTTACTACTTACTACTTTCCCAATTAGATGTATGACTTGTTTTGAATAATGAATAATAATAAACAATAAATAATGAATATTACCTTATGTATCTAGGTTGAATCCATATACAAGCATTTAATCATAAACATTCATTACAGAATCTGCTACGATATATGGTGCCGTTATTTTTGACATACTTCGCTGAATATCTTATTAACCAAGGACTAGTAAGTGAAATATACTTGAAAACTTTGTTTGTATATACAATCGTACTAGACTCATCTAGTGAAGTGTAAGAGAAATTGCGACCGATCATCGATGAAGTTTTATATTGTTATGATAAAGTATGTGTGCTCTATGTGTTTTTATTGAGTTCCCAACAAATGAGTTCACAGTCTAAATGATTAGGGAGTGAAGGAATTTTTCTTTTAGCTAGAGTTGACAGTGTTTGATTGCGAGCATGGATTCGATATTAGCCCTGCATCACAGTATCGATGGTACCAGGTACAGATTTTCCTCCGCTTTATTAATTTGCTAGTTAGTTTGATAATAATTAATAACGAATAGACATTGTACATATCTTCGTGAGCCATAAGTAAAATCATGCACCAGTCACTTTTTTCAGGTACTTTATCAAGTAGGTGTATTCATATCTCGTTCATCTATAAAACTTGTTCAACTAAATATGCCTTTGATAGCGTTAATGCCTGTTCTCCAGGTAATTTGTTACTTCGTTATTCCACCTCTATTTTTTCTATTGGATTTATCGTTCTAGTACTCTTCGTTTACTTTTTTCAGTTAACTAACACTGTTTTCTTCATGGTAAATGCTATCTATGCATTTATTCCAAGCTTTGGAATCGTCTGCATCATCGTCTTATACGAAGGTCTAATTGGCGGCGGATCTTACGTGAACACTTTCCATCATATTCATAAAAAGGTATTTTCTTCTATCACCGATACAAGGTTCTTACTACGAATAAGATATTATGATTCATAAACGACGAAGAAAGTGCGTCAGTCGTCTATTATCAGATATAGGACGGCGTCAATCATGACGTCATTCACAGAAAAAATAATCTTAGTGTCTCGAGAAGGTTTCATATTTGCATTGCATGAAGAAAGCAGTTGAAATGAATAGGGAGTGTCAATTTCTCAATGCCACGTTAATTTCCTTAAATTTATTTCAGTGTGCTTTATATAATAACAAGCTGTTTAAACAATGTCCCCGAATTCATTATGGTGCTTTTGCCTCTATAATGAAATTGCAAGGAAACTCGCTTATTCAATATGAATTTATAAGATTCTGCAAAAAAAATAATTCAATTTATAACCACAATTTATATTTATCTTACAATTATCACAATTGTAACATGATTTAATTCGCAAGAATATTAAAATATCTGGAATTGCGCTGAGTTGGCTGCAAAACACGGAACCTCAGATGGAACTCGAACACCGCACTTACAGATATCCGGTCTGCCGTGCTGATCCATTGTACTATCTAGGCCCTCGCTCTACGACCACTCAATGCGGGTTCGAGTCCCGCTTGATGTTACGAGTTTTGCAACCAACTCAGCTCAACTCCAGATCTCCATTTATGTTTACCACAATTTTGTATTTGAATATTTGTTGATCTCGAAAGAAGATGTATCCATAGCATTCAACATTTGACTGAACAATTCTAAACATATAGTGTATACAGTATCAGTAAAGGTGCACTTACTTGTACCTTGTATACCATTACAAGATAAGCTTGGGCGTTCATCAATCCCTTGAGGCGAGAGCATTCATGTTCATCTCACCCAGAACCCTCTGGTACCAATTTAACGACCCCGAAGGGATAACGGGCTTGGTAGCCCTGGTAGAGGCCGTAAACTAATTTGGACGTTCTTGTCAATGTGACAACCACCACCACTGCACCTCCCGTATATTGTCAAACAGAAGAAGTTCTCCAATGAAAATGTTTCTTAACTGTGCTCTTTTAATACTATGTAGTGACAACTACGTTATAGAAAACTATTAATACTAAATCTCTGTTCGCCAGCAGTTTTAGCTTCACAAATATAGGTGAGGAAGCCGAGTAAAAATGTAAATAGTGTGACTACAATTACGTCATGACCTGCGAAACGTTGTAAATTAGTCCCAAGATCGGCTATGTATTAAACTCGACATCCAATAAATAAATAAACAGCTTGTTATTTCTTTTCCGAGCAACATGAGAATTTTTAGAAGCACTTTATTGAAATGGTTTACCTTTCGACGGTTTTTCTTTCCTTTCTCAAATGGTATAAAATAATTTATAAAAAACACGTTTCGCACTACCGCTAATGTGTGTACGGGGAAGCAGACAGAAGGCAGAATCCTTACCATTGGCTCGAAAAATAGCTATTTCTGATGACTACGAATATATAGCTGATTGCAATACGTTTAAAGAAGGAGATGAAGTACCACAAAACGAAAACTTGACTGAAAATGGTGCCCCGTTTATCTTGCCTTCGTTCTCAAATCGCATTATTTTAGCTATAAAACGCTGTCTGAAAAGAGCAGGCCTAGATGAATCGGTTAGAATTATCGAAATCCATCGAGAAATTTTAAACGCCAACTAGTCTGCAATCGCTTATATGACCGTGTCTGCGAAACCAAAAACTGCATCATACGCCCCAATGGTAGAGAAGGTGATTGCATGAGTTCAGGCACCGTTTACCTGATCAACTGCAAAGCGTGCGGTGGAGAATATATTGGCGAAACGGGTAGGCCACTCTGTGTCCGCATAAAGGTATTTGGCTGGCAGATATGTAAATAACCTCGACTTTCCAGGCTCTGAGGAAGGAGAAACCGTCGGAACGTTAACCATTCCAATGAATTGTTTTTGAAAAACCTCTTGTTGCTCAAGAAAGAAATGACAAGCTATTCATATATTTGTTGCAAATTACCTCCATCACAGCTATTCCTTAAGAACAATATTTTCAACTACTAGCAAAAAAATGCTGCCTAGATTTTCTAGTGTCCATAAAATTAGCTTCATCGCAATAAGAAAAAATTGAACTGAATTTTGTATCGTTCCATAAAACGAATACATTACAGGTTGATCCTTCTGTCAGAGAATTCGCTTTGTCGACCGTCTCATTAGCAGACTCTGTTGGTATTCTGTTAGCTGCACTAGTATCAATTCCTGTTCACAACATTATCTGTGCAATGCAATGGAACCGTTAACAATCCAAGACCCCTGCTTTAGTTAATCACTTTCTTTACGACCGTAATTTTTGGAGCCGAATATGTGACATTTGGATTACTGAAACTCGAAGGCCTTTGATTTTATTTCAAAATTCGAAACTGTTCAGTATGATTGTGATCTGGTCTTCAATTTATGCAGTTCAATTTTAGTTAGGGTTCACATCACCGAAAAATTCATGGGAAATGCACATTAGAGAAAGTCACATATTGTTAGAATACTAGTTGCATCATCGTGATTTGTACTCGAATGTTTTAACTGTTATCTATCAGTTCATTGACATAGAATCTCTCTGGCGTAGTGGCGGGATCACAGCATATGATTTTACTGCATATGCTAATCTTCGAAGGCTTTGATACATTTGTTGTTGAAAATTTTCCAATGCACCAATATTCAATAACGTGCAATTACCAAATATGCAGCACCAAGACATGTACGTCAATTAATAAATCCTTTTTCAAACACTTTTAAAAGTGAAACAATCTCAGCATAATCAATGTTATATCAGACAGACAACACAATAAATCACAGTTGGTGAGTAGCCATAATAAAGCAGAAGTGTTCTCCACGATTTATCTTGTAGGTTGCAATGTTCTCAACAAGCTATCATGTAAAATTACGTAGAAGTGTGGCGTGAGATCTAACTGCAGCGGTTTCATCAAACTTGAGCCATTAAACCGCTATGGAAACACCAGATATAATCCCTGTCGCGATATGCTTCAAGGCATTCGTGCCCAGCGTCATATCGAGGAGGTGGTTGAATGCGAGACTGGTCTATGCAGTGAATTGAGTTGACCACTCTTCAGCAAGTCAGTACTAGTAATCCTACCCAGATTTCTCTGATACCAATTTACCGATCCCGGAGAGGAGGCGGGCTTGGTAGTTTTTGGACAAATGCAAACTGATTCGGACTTACGTGTCAATGTGGCACCTCCACAGTGCGTCACTGCTCCATAACAAATCATACTGCCAATATAACACATGGATTACTAATATAAAGAAGTTAATAACAACTATGGAGTGAAAACTATGTGAGGTTGCGACAATTAGACAAACACGTCTATAATGGTACGAATTGGTAACATGATAGAGTAAAGTCTGTTCGTCTCGATTTCGAAAACTGCTTGTTCATCTTGTATATGCAGTGGACCACGTGAATTATGGAACTAAATCCGCGATGCTTCAACAAAGAACACATCAACTTTCACAAGGGCAAGCTTTTGAGTAATGAAACTATTAAATGTAGTTCTCTGAATAATACAGTAATGTACATTCATAGATAGAAAAATCGATTTCAGAACAATCTCACACAATATATGAAGGACTAAATAAGTTATAGTCATTCAATAAAAAGGACATGTATGACAATTCATAAATACATGGCATTACGAATAACACCTGTGGTCCTATTTTCATTAACAAAGTTGAGCAGGCAACGGTGGAAGTTCCATTTTTTTCCTCACTATCGCACTCAAAGGTACTCTAATTAATTCTTTTCGTTTTATATTTCTGATTCGTGAGCGGTTATAATCTTTAGCAAGAACCTTCGTGAAGATGTCTGACCATCGGGCAGATGCTCTTCTTATATCGCGTTTGATGTATAATAAAATCCATCCACCTAGGTTTCCTTCTCACTCATATAGCAAATGTTGCTACCTTTTTCTCCATTGTATCTTAACGTTTCTGTCACATAACAGTCCCCCCACAGTCATACCACTCTGATAGACCTCATTGGATTCCCATATACATCATGGACATCCCACTCATCTCGGACGTTGGATTACCCAACCAATCACACCTTCACTCTCTATTCATTTCCTTTCAGAGAAGTTTATTCTTATAGGAACATTTGCTTTGTATCACCATCAGTATATTAGTGCTTATGTTGTATATTTTTAATAAAAGTTCATTCATAGAAGTTTGAGGTACATCACCCAACTTTGGAACAAACTTCACGGCTATCGAACCCTAGCCAATATAACTCATGCATGACTTGTCCGACACACCTAATCGTCGATAAGTTATACGAGTGCGTCTTTTCTCTTTGATTCTGAAAAATTTCGGATTCATTTTCTGACCTGCGAATTGCTAATTGCTTAGTTGGCCGTAAAACTCGGAACCTCAGGCGGGACTCGAACCCTCATTTAAAATATTATTGTAAAATATAATAAAATTATGATTATGTGCAATGTCATGAAAGCTTTTAAGAGAACGAGGTTAAACTACGCTATGACTGTTGTGAGAACGCTGGCTTGCGCAATTGTATCCTCCTGTAGAGAATACTCTGTCGAGTAATCTCTACTTTATCACCCAAATTACATGCAAAGTAAAAACATATTAAATATTATATTAATTTGTGGTTTCCACGGATCTCCCTCGCTGAGGGATCTCAAGCCGGTTAGTCGCGAGGCTACGTGGCGCGACCCCAGGTGGCGGATATGGGGTGAATCGCGGACCAAAAGCGACCGTGTACTTGCCTTGAGACGCGGGTGGATTCATGGGATGGACTCCTTGATTCTGCTGTGCTGGTCGACTCATACCTTCTGTATGCACATAGTAACATTTATGTATGCGTACGTACTTGTGCTTATGTGTATATAGATCGTATCCTGCTTGTCGAGTAGCCAAAAGCCCGCAATCGAATGACTAGGAAGTACATGGGAGGCGGTTAGGGGTCGCCTCCAACAAATAAACTCCAGTCCACTCATCGGGATAGACTGGCAAGCTGCCCATGAGTAAACCAAACTTTTCAGCCCCCGCGGTAATGGCTCTGCAAGCCTGCCGTGGGATCAATTGCAAAACACAGTAAAAAAAACGGGCCTCATTCCCCTGACCCCGAAAGAGCCCCCGGTACGGCAGCGTCGGGTAGGACGAGTACGGAGGGGCTGCTAAAATCTCAGGGCCAAACTAGGCTGCCTAAACATGACAGGACTAAGATAACGATCTGTACATACAACACTGGAGAAGAACTGTTCCTTGGAACATGCGACTGCAGAGGTGTCGGTGGTG
>KN716436.1:115752-129955 GCA_000816705.1 Dictyocaulus viviparus | reverse complement strand
GTCTTGTGATTTGTGAAGCATCGGCGGGCGTAGCGAATGCTTTTGCCAGCCTCAGCTGCTTCATTCATCACTTCCGCTCTTCTCTCTTCAAGGTCTTCTTTTATCGCTTCTCTGCAGCGTTTCGCAAGTTCCGACGTAAGGCGGTTATTGCCTGCGGTTTTAGCCTTTCCTCGTTGGCGTATCAACTCAAGAGTTCTTGAAGACAAGCGTCTCTTGGTAGCGAAGGAGGAAAAATACCCTCTTTAATCTATAATAGTAGATATTTATGATTCCAGTATTATGGAATTTGGATGGAGTACGTCAGTAAATTGGAAGAAGACCACCATCGTAGATGAAAATATCGAAAAAGAGAAACGAATGGAAATTATACTGTGACCCGCACTAATAGTGATGGCGAGCCAAATTTCCAATTATGAAATAAAAAATTTCATTTCCAATTTGGTTTATTTGAGTTTTCGTGGACAACAAGATTAATCGTGTGGAGTACTGAAGGGAAAATTTATAAGCTATTGAAGTCATTTTTTCATGGAGTCTTGTGATTAGTCTTGGCAAAGCTAACCCCAAGTCGCCACCAATCACGCAATCGCTGATTCTTGCCGATCAGGAGATTTCACACCAGGCGACTTTATCTCTATATAAAAACGGAATTAATTCCAAATAGGGCTGCTCTTAGGTAAGTTACCACATGAAAATGTAAATTACCCAGGAACAAATACTGTGAGACGGAATACTGTTTAGTATGAGTTTAATGTGTAACTATGCTGAAATCACACCTATACAAAATCAGCTAACGTCTTATTACCCTATCTTGGTGATGAATCAGTCCGGAAATGTATCATTCTGACATAGAAATGTGACGTGAATGCATTTGCACTCATAACATTTCCAGTCAAACACAATCACTACAGCGCCATTTATGCGGGAAAAAAACTCGTCTTGAAATAATTTTTACATAATATGACAAGTCTAGTGTACGTTTTTACTGAAAATCAATTTCTAGTAGCTAATATTCCTAAACAAACGAGTGAGTTTTCAAGTTATTCATTAAATCAACCATTTCAACTAGCTTTTTGAACAGAATTGCATAATCTGAGAATGCAGAACAAGCGCTCCTATCAACTTTTCGTCCAATGCAATATATATGACACATATCTAGTTCATGAATGGGAATACATTTTTGTCTATTTGTTTTCCTCTTGTTTATCTATTCAGTGCTTTTAGTGTTCTATGCGTGGTCAAAACTAATTTAGTGAACATAAGGGTTTTTTTTTTGAATGTGTTTAGCCAGCACTTTAAGAAAGTTTTGCACGAATCGTTTAGGTCATGGGCTGGAAAGAAAAAGAGGCTGCAAAACTTGTCGGTAAGCGCGTACTCGTTGTTGGAGCTGGAGGAATTGGCTGTGAGCTGCTCAAAAACATAGCTCTGACTGGTTACAAAGACATCCATGTTGTAAGTCTTTATTGTTTACAAAGACATCCATGTTGTAATTCTTTATTGTTTGTTCTGTGTTTCTTTCTAGATTTATCTATACTGGACATTTATATTACCTAAATTTTTTTTTCTTTATCTTTATGATTACTATAGTAACTTTTTTAAAAATGATTTCTAGATTGATCTGGACACGATTGATGTTAGCAATTTGAATCGACAATTTCTTTTTCGACGAGAGCATGTTGGGAAATCGAAGGCCGAAGTTGCAGCTGAAGCTATTCGTCAACTTTGTCCATCGGTGAATATATCTTTTGATCTCGATAATATCTTTAGGTAAGTTGTGAAATGTTTGTTTTAATCTGAAATTTTTTTTTATTATGTAATATCAAGTCGGATTCCCAATGCTAATTATCTGTGTGAAACCTGACCAAAAAGTCTTCTTGTATGAGCTAGAGACTATGTTTCCTCAATTCATAGAGGGTCGATGTCAGTCATCAGCTACATTTTAGACTTATTTTTTGAAACGACAACTTAAATCCTTGAATATATGCCAAAAAAGAAAGCAACGAATTTTTCGTGTAAATGACGAGTCTGCGCGATTGTTTGTTGGTACGTATCTAGTGTCTTATAGCAAATACTGTAAGATTTGTCCTTAAGAACTTTCACACACTTATGTAAGCTATTGTTGTAATCGTTTTCAATTACAAATTGCAAAATTCTAAAAGTATTTTGCTGCTTTTAAATTCATATTAACTGAAAACCGCTGTGCAGCTAATATATTGGTTTTTTGCATGAAATGGCTCTAAGTTTTGAAAATTGAGGTGAATATTTAGAAATGTAGTGGATGAGCTGATAATTTTTAGTTTAATGAGTTATTAAGACAATCAAATTATCAACATAACCATTTCATTATGGTTTTAGATTAGGAGACGTCTGCTGTATTTTCTGGTAAGAATTTGATGTTTCTGCTGATTTGGTTGGTATAATATTAACTGTATTTTATATTTTTTAACGTTACGTTATGCAATAAGACAATTTCAGTTCAAAATTTAATTTGCATTTTTTCCAACAATTCTGCCTGGTGATGAATGCGCTAGATAATAGAGGTGATTCTGGAATACTGCATATCTTTTGTTTGTAATTCAATATCTTCATACACTGTTTTTATTTAGCCGCCCGGAATCACGTCAACAGAATGTGTCTAGCTGCTAGAATTCCGCTTATTGAAAGTGGCTCTGCAGGATATTTGGGTCAGGTGAATATCTTGTTTGATAACTCTTATTATTTACTCCTAATATTATTATCGTTCGCTTGTGGTGACTGAATCTTTAATAATTGAACTTTGCCAAAATTCTTGTATGTATTAGAAGTTGTACTTAAAGTTTTTGGTGCTTGAGAGAATAATAACGTAAAGATTCCAAATATAACTCCTATTTCTCACCATAATAATACTTTAGGTGTAGAATTATTTTAATAGAATTATTTTAGGTGAGATCAATAGTACGTGATCACACCGAATGTTATGAATGTGTTCCAAAATCAGCGCAAGAAAGAAGTTTTCCTGGCTGTACTATCCGTAATACGCCAAGTGAACATATTCACTGCACTGTGTGGTCTAAGCATGCTTTTAAGTTAGTATAGTTTTCCCATTTCTTTTTCAATTATTATTATAGTAATATATCCATATTTACTGTCCTAGTCAACTATTTGGTGAGCTTGACATTGATGATGATATCTCTCCCGATTTGACTGACAAAGGAGATGGTGGTGTTATTGATGGCGCCCACAAAAGTGAAATTGCTTTTGTTGAACAGCAGCTAGAAGAAAACAAAATTAATGGTGTTGCTTCTTGTAATGGCAAAAGCATGCAATCAGAGCTGACTTCAATCAAGGAAAATCCAATTAGTACTCGTACGTGGGCTGAAAAAGTGAATTATGATCCAGAAAAAATTTTTGACAAGGTGTGTCGATTTTGAATGATGATGAGGAACTTTTCCCACGATCTCGTTTTCCACAATGTGTTGCAAACAGGTTGAAATGTAATTCTAATAAGTTCTTTTGCAGTTGTTTCATAGCGACATTAATTACTTACTGCGTATGAAACATTTATGGCGCGAACGACGGGCGCCCGTCCCAATCAAAAAGGTTGATGCTCTAGCGGCTAGCGCTTCTTCCTCAGTGGCAACAAGCCTGCCTTTAGATGATGTAAACAAGGTACGTTTTTAGTTTTTATTCCATCTAAAGATTTATTGTTATGTTAATTGTCCTGGATATATTTAATATATTCAGGTTTAAGAATTTTGCTTCATGTAAATTTGAGAATTTTCAAACCACTGAAAATGTTAAAAATCCTTGTTTTTTGTATTACGCATCTATTGTGTGGAAAAATTGTTCTAGATTGTATCTAAATTGTACCTGTATCGAGCTATTTTGTATATTGTGATATTACTTAAGAAGTAAATCGTTGGTAATAATAGTTTATCAGTAAGCAAAGTCTTTAGGTATGGTCATTGGCAGAATGCACAGAGGTATTTTGCGATAGTGTAGAAGCACTAAGTCGACGTAAGGCCGCCGAGAATACAGTTTTACATTGGGATAAAGACGACGAGGATGCTATGCGATTTGTTGCCGCATGTGCAAATATACGTGCAATAATTTTTGGGATTCCATGCAAATCGCTTTTTGAAATCAAATGTAAGAACTCGCATACATGCCTATTTATTTTATGTGTTTATCGTCATAGTTACTATCGTAAGAGAGCTTTTTTATCGGCTTATTATTGCGTACCGCTCTTTTCCCTTTTCAATCGCCTGTTTTCTGTCTTTGTGTATTCTCTCTAAAGCTGATTTCGGGGAATCGTAACAAAACCACAAAATAAAAGTTGATAATTTTTATTATATTTATCTTTCATTTTATGTTTTTTATCATAATATATGTCAGGGTAAGAGAAATTGTTGTATTTTGTTGACGGTATAACAATTAGTTCGAATTATTGGATTACAAATATTCCTCGTGTATCATCTAAAAATAGTGGAATATTCACAAGTTATCCTATTTTTCTCTGTCTGTTCAAGCGTCAGCGATAAATGGCTGATTGTGGTCATTAATATATAATTTTATTACTTTAAAATAATATATCTTTGTTTATAAACCGTGAATGCTGTCGCACTTGTGTGATACTGGGTTATGTTCATGCTGCGTTTTTTCTAAATCAAAATAATTTTTCAGCTATGGCAGGCAACATTATTCCTGCCATTGCGACAACGAATGCTATAGTTGCTGGCATGGTAGTGGTAGAAGCAGGGAAAATTATTTCTGGTGATTTTGACAAATTAAGGGTCGTATTTATAAGTAGGTCGCCGAACCCAAGAGGAAAGGTGGGATTTATATTCTTGCGAAATTTGTTCATGATATTTTTCCGTTTAAAGTGTTCGGTCGCCATATGACTTAATTCATTATGTCACCGATGATTTTCGAATGCTTAGTGTTAACTGTTTCACTACATGAGAAAACCAACTGAAAACCCAACTCAGATATAACAAGAGTACTTCATTTTCACTCTATCTGTTTGATTTTGATGTATCTATTGATTTATTGCTATAGACTTAATGTAGAAATTGTCGTGGATTTTTTTTAGATTTTGGTAGACCAGATTCCATTCAATCCGAATCCGAAATGTTTTGTTTGTTCGGAAAAACGTGAATGTTATGTTCAAGTAAATTTAGAACAGATGACCGTCAAAGCTTTGCGAGATAAGGTAGGTAAATGATTTTGAGTTTTTGATATTACTTTTTGACGTGTTTACCACATTAGCCTACGAAGATTTTCAATCAGGGCCATAAAGAATTATAGATATTGGATTTAATTGGACTTAAAAACATACTATTTTGTTTGAACAACAGCAAATAATTTGATTTTACACTTTGTGTAGGTAAACGGAGGTATTCCACTGTAAAAATAAAACGCCATTATGTGACATATAATCGTAAATGTGTTACACAGTCGTTCGGTCAATATGACGAGAACTGTTCGTTGCAGGTTTTAATAGAAGCTCTAAACATGATAGCACCAGATGTTATTGAAGCGAAAACATCTCGCATTATTGTTAGCAGTGAAGAGGATGAGACTTTTGGTATGCAATATGCATAATTATAGCTAGTATTCAAAGGATCGCATTAGCATCAGTTTTTATGATTTATTATATTTAGACCTCGAATGCAAAACTTTAGCTGAACTCTCGATAGGCGATGGCTCCATTTTACTATGTGACGATTTTCGTCAGCAGCTTGAATTAAAAATTGTATTGAACCAGAGCTTGGCAATGAAAGCGGATGACTTTAAGGTATGATGAAATTTCCAGTATGTATTTTAATTTGTTTTGAAATGAGGTAAATTTATGTCTTTTGTAAACCATATTTTTTGTTGTCTGCTTAAGATGTTACAAGATAGCGAGGTTTCAATAGAAGCTAGTGAAGAAGATAAGCGGAAAAGAAAGAGTGCAGGTCCCTCACAGCAGCTTGATGGAGAGTCCACGCCTAAGCGTATTAAGTTATGAATTATGAGTATTTTTATTTGAAGAATATTCCATCGTGTTCCAATACGCTAGTGGCTGTGTGAAACTAAGTAATAGGATTGTTGATTATCTTTGTGAGTATTTAGGTTTGATACCGCTTCCATGTTCTATTGTTTCACTTCTGAGTCAGTAATAGAATAAGCAGTTGTAAGTTTGTACAAATTTATTTGTTTTGAACATTCTCCCCATTGATTTCACACTTAGTCGGTGGGTCAAACAACTTTAATACTGAAAATGATTCCGAAGTTTCTTCCTAAGCTATTTTCTTGTGTTCTTTTTTCGCAGTTCTCCCATTGCCGTATGTCGTTGGACTGTTTATTTTATACTGTTGTCAGTTTTTCGTAATAAATACTTCGACATAAATTATTACAAAAAAATGATTTTAGCGCGAATTTCTATTTTAGTGCGCAATCTTCATACAACTTCGCTATTCGCTAAATTGAAGCTAAATGCGTAGCCACTTTAAAATCTCAGGGCAGCGATTGCATCAGGAACAAATGATTTTTTGATACGATAACATGTTCAAGTTTCTGTCAACCAAAGTCAAGTTACTGGCATAGGATTCATTAGCGAGAATACAGAGTGTTTTGCCTTTAGGATTACAAGATTGGGAAACTTGAAAAAAAGGTTTTAACAATAAAAACAGTCACGCGCTACTTCTGTCCACGGTACGCCCATGTATTTACGTTTTGGGGAAAAACGTGACAGTTTGACAAGCGAGTTGTTCAACGAAGAATGCTTATACAAATACGATATTGAAGCGGGAGAAGGATATAAAGAATCGCCTTTTAAATGTAGGTCATATCCTACCTCCTAATAGTGGAAGGTTGTATTGATACGAATACTTGTTCTTTATTTCTGAAATATAGGTTACATGTAACTTATATAAACTTCAAGATCGACTCTGTTCTAGCGCGAAACTAGATTTTGAGCAAATGAGAAAACAGGTAAGGGCATTACTATCAATTTGCTTCCGCAGAAAATTAAATGGAATACAAGGACCTAGAGAGTTACGCCGACCCAAGTTTCATTAATTTTCGGGAGTTCTCAAAATTTTTAATCACTATGGAGAGAAAAATAAATTTACCGCGAAACCTCACACACCAACGGGAATAAAACATAAAGGAGGTTAGGGTTAATCAAATGTGCAGGTAACATAAAGACAGTTAAACGACAACGCAGTCTAAAACACATTTTCCGAGAAGCCGTTTATCAAACATTAGCATAGACTTAAAACGGAAAAAATAGGAAATTTGTCAAAACGGCTAGAACAGCAGGTTTAGACCATACAGGTTTTTTTTGGAAAATAGATCTGCCAATGTGTTCCATTTATATGTGCTTAGAGAAAGACGTAAGCTAACCCTCAAAGGATGATCTAAATTCTGTGGATCCATTTTTTAGAGCAGAACAATCATCTGCTCTATAGGAGGGCCAACAGACAGAATAACTTGGTTCGTTAACTTCGTTTTGATGCAATTGCTAAAGTTCATACCAGCCCATCATCCTAACACCAATTCTTGCCGGACACTTCAAACAAAGGCGTCCCAATGACACACTGTGATGGCGTCATTCAATGTCAACTCATATACATAAGTGTTGATTGCGCAATGTAAGCCATATAGAGGCTTCTCTTAGAACACGAAAGGGAAGTAAATATGTATGGTTTGTCAATTAGATAACTCATGACGCTTACAAAAGAATGTATGCGGTGTTTAAATTTTAGATGGTCCAGGAAATTTTCATTATTCACAAAAAAGGGGTAGGCAATGGAATAACGATTAACATCACGTTTAGCTATCGTTTACATGTCTAGGATTGGAACTACTGTTTTCGGTTTTTGCTCCTTACTCTGCTGCAGATATATAGATGATTTTTTGTTCTCTGTTCCAGACAAGGAGAAATGGAACAATGTTTTGAATTTTCAAATGAACAGTCAGCGCACATTAAGTTCACCAGGGAAAAAATCTATGGAATCGGTGGCTACCATTTTGAATGTTCTGGTGATAATTTTGGACAAGCGTTTTGCGACCAAGTGGTACCGTAAACCAAGTAATGAAAATATTCTAATTCACTATTGGTTCACTATCACTTTTCTAATTCACCTTTACATACGAAGAAAGCACTCATAAGAAATATGTTTTATATAGCGAACAACTTATGTAGAGGAGAAACAGAACAAACAAACACGGAACATCGCACAAGAAATAGCCATTTCCAATTCCTGTAATACGGTTAAATAAGATAAAATAATTGTTGGCGTTGATCAATCCCTTGTGGCGGGATGCAGCAACGCATTCATGTTCAACGTGATATCGTGGAGGTGGTTGAATGCGTACCTGTTCTATACAATGACTTGAGTTGACCACTCTTCACCAAGTCAGTGCCAGTTATCTTACCCAGATACCTCTGGTACCAATTCACCGACCTCGGAGGGATGGCGGGCTTGGTTGGCGCGGGGGCGGCCGCGAACTGATCGGGCCAGCGTGTCACTGCGGCACCTCCACCACTGAGCCACTGCGCCCCCTTTTTTCTGAAGGGTAACCGTATTACTTGGGTAATTAAGATTGAAACTTGGGTTTAATTACCCAAGTAATACGGTTACCCTTCAGAAAAGGTAGTACCCTCTGAGCGAAAACCCTAGTGAAAACATAATCCAGTTAATTTTAGTCTTTATATCTGACAAAGTAAGCTTGGTAACAATTGTGAAATTTTCTCCAAATTATCTAGAATACCAATTAATTCGCAACCGTCTGTACGACTACCTATGCCTGGCGAAAGAACCCTACTAGGCACACATAGGGTTGAAAAGCATAGTGGGGTCGATTTCGAAATCAAAGCAAAAATTCTTGCGCAAAGAACCAGATCACCGCCGCAAAAGTTTTGCTGGAGGTGCTCTGCATAAATGCGAAATTGAACAGGAACTATCAGACATTGGTCTTTATGCTATCACTATAAACGATTACTTCCATGAAATGGAAGAATTTTCTAAAAAAGTGAGTATTTGGAATAAGCTGTGTTTCACCATTAATCGAAAAGTTTCCTTCACGAGGTTAAGTATTTGGTTAAATGGATCGCATAATTGACTTGGACTTTTTAGACTCTGTGCAGGCGATTTCACCAAAACGTTGGCATGTGTTTGTGTTGTATTATATCTTCAATAAAATACTATATACCGACCTTGAATATTGCCAAACAATGTTACTGTCAAAGTATATGTATGACACGTAGTGTTAATAGATTATTGAAGTTCATTTACTCGCGGAATCTTTGCTTGCAAAGTTTGTCGCTGCATTCTTTAGTCAAACTGTTTCCCTTCATGTTGTTTTCTTTTGCAACATATCTCAGTCTTTCGTAGAATATGTTTTAAGATACTATTTCCAATTAATGTTTTATAACACGATACATTCACATTTATATGGCTTTCTTGATGATGTCACTTGTACCACCTTCATGTCCGCTGATCATCGACCGAGTCGAAGGGCAACCTGTTAAACACCCTTTCTCTGTCATATGCAATGGTTCATTTTTTCTATTTAGAAACTCATTAGGTAAAATAATTTTTTTTTTCTAGACTCAATAAGATGTCTGGACTATTGGAATGGTGGTCTTCACATATCGCGTTTGATGTTTAGTGGTTAAATCGCTTACGGCTCTTATCAACCGGTCATACATATAATACGTACAGCATACCTGATTAACTGATTTTCGACAACTCACCTATTTGTTACTTCGACTGCCTGCCTTCACGCGCAATGCGGATTTAAGTAATATTTCAATCGTTTCTTTCTCTCATGACTGTCGTTCATGGTGGTGATCTTCTGCGTAGATGGTGACACTGGCGCGGGCCATTCCAGGTCCCCAGAGTCTGTGATTGATATCTTTGAGTACTGTTTCGTGACGTTTGCCTCAAAGCGGTCCCCTCATTGTTTGGGTGGTTGCCTAGGAGGGACAATTGCATCCACTTGACTAGAGTTTCTTTCATCCATTTGTCGTCATTTATTCTCATTATGTGACCAGATCACATATGTCTCGCTTATGATGTGTATACCTTCATTTCTTGCAGACGAGGCATTTTTTGGAGGTCTGTACTGCAACTTATGGCATGGTGGTGTGATTGTTAATTATATTAGGAACACACCTTTCATGCGCCCAATGAGTAGTTTGCAGAATTTTCGACGTATTTGAGGTAACAACTTAAGTTTCAGATGCTTAGCAAAGAACTAGAAAAATGGTGAAGTAAAAAGGTGTGCACGTATTTCGAAGTAAGTTCATTGATCAGTGACCTTTTTCAAAGGTCCTATCACAGCTCATGCGGTTTTCCTTCTTCTATATAATCCGTATCTCATATTGTTTTCTATGTTGATGGATCGCTCAATTTGTATTCGTAATATTTAGTTTATTTAATTCAAAAACTAATTTTCCATTAAAACGAATGTCTCTTTCGTCCCAATCTAACGACTTCGATATCCTCTAGAAGTTAACAATGAGCAGAATTGTAAAATTCTATCGCCTTTCCAAACTTCTTTTTCATCAAGAATAGGAAGGGTTCGACCAAAACGCTAAGTCATGTGTGATTTTGGTGACAATCGTTGAGTATATTCGTATAAAACCATTACGCTCTCCTTCCGACAAGCAATGACAGCACAACTCTTCTTTCGACGCTGTTGATTACGTTGTCGTAGCCGAGGAAGGCTAGAACAAGGAGCAGGTGGTATTTGCGAAAAATCTCTACAGCCATTTTTACCGTTTTGATATGGTCCATACATGAGAATCCTTTGTAAAGTCTTCCTTGCTATCCAGGTTTAGCCTCATCCAATGTTTATGTTATGCGCAACAGCACAATCTTAATGAAGAGCATGTTAAGTGCGCTTAATAATGCATTATCACGTGGCGTGCATTTAGTAATGTGGTCGATCATGATCGCCATTGTGACCATAGAGGTCTTCGCTTTGTTACTGCTTATAGGCAAACCTGGATAATTTAACTTTTCTATATAATAAATAATAAAAAATGACAACAACAATCAAAGAAATATTCTGAAAAGAACGGCACAATGATGAGAGACTATTGCGTAAATAATTCTATTTGAGTTCATTTTCTTCGACAACAATAAACTGCATGCGTGTACACAACCAGTTTTGCTAAGGGACGCAGTGACGCAATGTTGGAAGTGCCATACTTACCGACCAGAATTAGATCGCCCCCCCCGTCTTTCCAAGCCCGCATTCCATTCAGGGTCGGTGAATTGGTACTAGAGAGATCTTGGTAAGATCAACAGCACTAACTTGGTGAAGAGTTGTCAACTGAAGTCACTGTATAGACCGCGCTAGCACTCAACCATCTCTATGATAAAACATTGAACACGAATGCGTAGACGCATCATGTGACTGAGATTGATTGACGCTAAAGCTTATCTTATCTTATCTAAACTTTGATATATAGCGCTCCCATAGGTTCAGAGTAGGCAATGTCTATTATGCATTTTATGATGATACTATTATGAATCGATGTCTCGTTTGAATCAGGGAAGGTTCAATTTCTTGGCATCATCTTCTGAGCTGTAAAACAGATCCGTATTTTTAATTCAATATGAAAGCTTAACAACACACGGTGCGATTTGCATTCTTCCTCGTGAAGCTAAACTGAAAGGTGTCAATGTGCTTCTGACTCATAAATACTCACCTTTGGTAACGACCTTGAAATGCTCTAGAAAGGATTTTTCAGCACTCCAGAAACCTTCCTTAATAGATGCCTTAAACTTGACATCCATAACCTTTTCTTACATTATCAACAGTGTGGCATGTGCAGTAGTGACATAGTAGAAATGCATTATTCAAACAACTATTAATTATTACTGTTAGTTGTGCTAATCTGTTTGTAGAGACTACAATCGACATCGGTTTGGCCTAGACGTCGTTTACAGCGCATTACATTGTGTTTATCGGTCTATAATCCTAAACAGTTATGAATTTGTCGCACATGACTTCTATATCATAATTGTTATCAGTGGTAGAATGAGGAAAACTTTATGGTCCTCGAGTGCGACAAACCTCAAATTTGGGTTATTAAACTTTCGTTTTAATAATACATAGAAATAAAACATCAACATAACAATAGCGGTATGTCGTGAATTGATATCTTGAGATTATCATGGGCAAGTGCGTGGGACGTTTTATATAATGAGGCAATAATGATCGCTGCGTATATAAGCATCTTCCATAAACTCCAATTCTATACTGTTCACTCATAACCTCAGATACAACCTCATCTCATTTTTTGCATTCGACTAGTTTTCTTGCCTTATTGCATATTCACAATCTTATGTAACTGTATGGTTACCATCTTATGATTATACTAATATCACTACGTTAAATCTCAATGTATTACGATTTTTAGTTTTGGTGCATTATTTTCCACATTATCGTTCGAATAAATAATTCAGTTACTCATGTTTGGTGAGAAATACTGTGAAGGTAACGTATGCAATATTTTACCTCTGAATGCAATCTGACATAATTTCCGTACCACTTAAAAACGAGATGAAAATAATGTGTGCGTTCAACCTCAAACCTGGGTAATCAAACTTTCATATTTAACAATACCGCATTTAGGAACAACACATAGTGGCTATGAGTGGAGAAGCGTTGTTTGGAGGCATGTGATCTATTGTAGCAGGCATGACCAACTCTGCTCATACTGCAACTTAGTCTGTGAGATATTCAAAAGTACTGTACTAGCAGAGTACAATTGGCCGCAGGATTATGAGCAAGCTGTTATGACCTCAGTAATAATATTAATATTATTAATATATTATAATTAATAATATTAATATTATTAATTACATACTATGTAATCAATTGAATAATTTCAATTGCGCATTCCACATAATTACGTACGTTAACATTCCCTATTTTTTTACTGTTCAAAACAAGTGATAGAGACTAAAAATAACATGTAAAGCTATCACTCAATTTTTCACGTAAGCAACTTTAGTTCCTAGTATATCTTTCTTGTTGAGCGGTTGCTAAAGATGAATACATTGAGTTACATCATTTTAAAGGTATAGCTTCTTCACAATATTCTAACATTGAGAACTAGAACGTTAATAATGCTTAATATCTGAATAAGTCTAAATATTGAGTAGAAGAATATTGTATGTTATGCAATTTCGTTTCAGACTATTGTTATATTAATGAGTTGCATGCTGAGTTTTCCAAAATGTGCTCGATTGAGCCAAAAAAAAATCCTCCGGTCTTTCATCTTCAAGTTACATTGAAGAGGATACAAAATTAGAGGTGAAATATGAAAGACCTGCGTGGGATAAGGATTTTCCGAAGATTCTGCCACCACCAGTGAGTTCCTTTTCCTTTTTTCCATCAATGACTGAACCATTCGTTTTCTATAAATAATTCTCAAGGGAAGTGGTTTTTCTTCATCTACTCCTACGTATATTATCCTATAACATCCTATATGTTACTGACACATATCTCATAAACTATCTCTAGATAACCATCTAAGTCTATTAGTCACATGGTCAGCACGTAATGGCATCCAGCTCCCGTTCTTAGCTCGCAACTAGCTCAGACGGTGTTTGTAAGCTTTCTACAGACGAACTTCTGCAGGGCAGATGATATATGGTCACGTCTATCTGCTATAGAAAGAGATACGGTAGAGGTTAAGGCTGCTAGTTGTAGTGTTAGGATTGGTTGTGGAGTGGCGAGCATGATTTGGCGGAGTAGTACTAGCAGACTGATTTATAGTAGGAGTGGTGCTGCCCAGCAGGACTCTAGATTCTGCTGAGTTTTTGGTATGAGCAGAGAACAGTAGATCGTTCTGTAGTTGTATGGTTACCTCAAACCTGGGCAATTGAACCATCATATGAACAACATGACAATAATACAATAACATATAGTGACGGATAGTTAGAACAATAGAATACAATATACGGAAATTAGAGAATAGAGAAAACATAGGCCAGACAAATATATTAGATGCAATTGATGTATAACATATTACGTTGAACAGATGAGAACAATATTTCGAACTAAGCAATCACACGAAGCAATAACCTTTACACTTTCAATGAATTATAAAATTGTTAAGAATAATTAGTTGATATTTTGAATCGGTGTGAGAATGTTGAGGAAAACGTTCTAAAGAACCAATAATCACAAGCACTTGACAGAGCATTGGAATCAT
>KN716436.1:101006-115652 GCA_000816705.1 Dictyocaulus viviparus | reverse complement strand
GCAATGGTATTATAATGTCCATAGTTGTGCTGAGATGGCCGCAAAACTCAAACATTATAATACAAAACATTATAATACCATTGCAAAAATGCCACTGCAAAGAATGCAGTTAAATAAATAAAAATTACGAATATGTCTAAAAATTATAAAATTGTTAAGAATAATTAGTTGATATTTTGAATCGGTGTGAGAATGTTGAGGAAAACGTTCTAAAGAACCAATAATCACAAGCACTTGACAGAGCATTGGAATCATATTACGTGAAAATTTTTTATTGATTAACTTGCTGATTGCAGATAGTGGGTGTTTTCCCATGTTGGCATATTACCAATGAATCAGTGAGCAATTTCTTTGATAAAAGCACCAACTTCTTCAATCTGTTGACTAATGTTAGTTGGCTAGTGAACTAAGAATAAAAAAATCTCCTATACCATAGAGGATATTCTTCTATACACGGCGATCACTTTAATACTATCCACTCGTCAACCTCATACTCACGGTTTATCCTTTACACTTCATTTATTATTATTGCTCTACCATAAGTCCAGGACATCACCTAATTTGTTCATGTCAATCTCACTGTATTTACCCGACCATTTTTCGAAGGTATTGTTAGTCTGCCACTTAACTGTTATTGTTGGCTAGTTGCAATTTTGGGACGCTAATTCAAACCAAGTCAAACAGTTTTGTGAAAGAACATGATGTCCTCTAGAGAAAGGTGTATGTTAAATCAGAATGCTTTTATTGAGGAAATAATTTTGAGCTGTTCGTAACACATGTTATAAATCCATCTACAAATCCTTTTAAATTGAAGACATGAAATTGCTGCTCATTAAAAACACAATTTTTGTACATCATAAATCCATCCTGCAACGTAGTGGCTTTTGACTACTTCATAAAGAAAAAGCCTTAAGCATACACAGAATTATTAATCAATGGCTTTTGCATCGGTCTCACATATATTATTTGTCATAGGTACGCGTTGCTGAGAAGGAAAATAATGAAGTGGATGTTGAGCCCGACATGATGCTTGTAAGTGCCCATAAATGCAGCGATAGAAAAGTGTCTACGGAAAATGGAATAATCCATAAAGACCATTCAGGACATTCGGAAATACTGGATCCTATCGATCATCCAACACAGTATAGCCATGTGTCAAATAAAGCCATAAAAAACAAGGAAAATAACTTTCCGTCGCTAAAGAATGGATATACAACACGAAAAAGTGCTAAAGATGTTGTCCAAGTAGAAGGAAATTCTACGGACATAATAAAGGAAAAGAAATCGGTTGACAAAAATATCGATACAACTACAGCACGAGCGAAAGACAATGCTCGAAATAGCAGCGATTCCATCAAAAGCGTACAGAATAGTCTGGCAGAAAGGAAAGAAAAATCAAAGAAGAAAGAAGTTAAGAGAAGTTAAGAATATACTTATTTACTAATTACAATTTGTATTAATCACATTTTCGATAGCGTTAACTCTACAATATTCTGAATGAAATTTCGCATTTGTTTGAGATAACTCAAAATGGCATCATAGTGAAGCTCTCAAGAACACACCTATAGAATCAGTCGTATTTTGAGTCTTATTGGTTTGCTGTGCCTTCCATCGCTAAGTCATACTGAATGGAGACTTCATTAGTTATTGCTAGCCTTGAAGCACTACCGTCATATCTCAGGAAACACCCGTCTACTATATTGTCAGCGCATCCAATTTTTCTTCGGTAAAAAGCACATCCTTCACTTCTTTGTAGTATTTTGATTATTCTGCCTATGTTAACTCATCGCGGGGCGTATTGCACTATCACTGTTAATGTTGATTGTTGTTAAAGATGAGAAACAATCCATAATTATCATTAAAACACCAAGTAAATTTTAAGTCTCTTCATACAACAGGGAAAATTCCAGTGGCCAAAACTCACCAACTTCTAACTCTATTCTTCTGTCATTGTGAATCCTACTAATTGGAAATTTGAATTAGTTGTTGTAGAAAAATACATCTTCTCATATACATCATACCTCCTAAATCAATCAAGCATGTATCAGCCTCACTAAAACCGAACTGAAAGTGATGATTAGTTATTTGGCTTACCTGATTAAAAGTTGTAGATGACAAATTACCTAACAGATCGGGTTTAGCACAAAATGATATGGTTGGGGAACTCAGTAATCAAAGTTTACTGCCACACTCTTAATTCGACTGCAATACCAACTTACCAGAACGCTATTTCGCAAGAGTAATATATGCCGGTTCGAATCTAGCCTATGGCTAGCCAGGCTCTAGATCTCAAGGAGTTTGGTTAACTGGAACAACATCGAGATGAATGAGTCACGCATTTACATAGGGAAATGAAGGATTAAGACAAAAAAATCTATTTGAGTAAACACCATTTTGATATTTCGTGCTTGAAAAATTTATTATCAGCTGAAGAAATATATTGACTCTTTAATATCATTTATGTTGAGATGGCCAGGCCTCACATGTAACGTAAACAATTTTTTGAATCGTGCAAGTTCTTTTGGTGACATCAGGTCTATGTGTGGACCAGTAAGGTAACGAGAGTGGAGCCAATCAGAGTATCTGTAAGAATATATTCATTTAAAAAATACATCTGATTGATAGTGAAATACATGTTGATGAAGACCCAATTCCATGACCACCAATTAAGTTTGAGGTTCAGTGGTCAATTTCCCCAGTGTTCAACTAACACTAAGAATTGAATAATACGAAATTTGTCAAAACCTCAAGAATCAAACATATTTCCCACATTGATAACTTTGTCTTAGCTGAACAAAGTACAAAACAAAACTTGCTGTTGTAAAATCGGCTCGCTGTGCAATCTCACAAACTGCTCACGACAAAGAATACCCATATCGTCAACTGTGCTGGCATGAGTCCAGAAACAATCGTGAACAGCTGCGAAGGTGATCCCCCTGTAACTTGCACATAAAGAAGATGACTAGAAATACAGATATCACGAAGTGCGTGGATGACAGTACATCATTATCTAGTATGATCGACAAATATGAGCGTACCACTAGAAATGCTATTAACATCTATTATAGGAAAAAGTGGTTAACTTGTAAACGCATGAGATAGGTACGAAAGTCAAACCCTTGTTTTTTAATGAGACCACGCGCTGGAAGTATCAATATTCAAGATTTATAATTTGAGGAATACCGTACTAGTTTGGAAATAAAAATTACATCGATAACAAGGGCAAAAGATCTTAAAAAATACTACCTTCGTGAACAATCAAGACAGGTCATCATCATATGACTAGAATCAAGTGAGTGTACCAAATTCGGTGGAAAGGCGCCGACCTATGTAATCATGAATAGTTTGATAAAACCGATTTTTAACCAAAAAATCCACCTAAATAAACAGAAAAAATTCCGGAGCACTTTGATACTGATCATACTTGTTTTGTAGAAACCGGTGAATATATTACACGTCCTTTCCTTTCCCTGGCTTTGACATAAGGTTGAACTACAGGGAGTCCCAATGGTGTGATCCACTCCATCGTCTGCAATAGGTCAGACACACCTTTTGCGCAATCTCTGAACCAATCTTTCAACTTCCTGAAACAGTATGAATTACAAAGTGCTCGTTTGTTCCACAGCCTAGTGATATGTCCGTTATACTCCTGTTTTTCAAAGATCATTCCAATGACATACATTGAACATGTAAACGCGTCATGCAAACTGGCAAATGTCAAATCTGTCAGATATCGCGCAAATTTGGAGGTCTGAAAGATTCTCTTTATAATATATGATAATATAACAAATAACTATTCCATAACTAAGGCACCTCATCGCTATTGATGTCAAGAGCTTTCAGTTGTCTTTTTATTTGTTGAGCTGCACCGTACAATGTCACCCCATAAACAGTAGTCATCACAGTTTGTTTTATAACCTAATAACGTCAAGATTAGCGATATATTTTTTAGTAAGTACTAAGATGTGCGTAAAAAACCTTCCGAGGAATCGCATATGGTAGATATTCCCTTAGACGTAAAGCAACGTCCATATTTGGTCCACCTTTCTCATCTTCCACTCTTTTTTGTTCAACTCTAAAGAACGTTGCCCTAGCAGCTATCTAGACCACATCTCCATTGAAAAATAATACAAAAACCACAAGCTTCAAAAGAATCAAAAATCAGACAAATATGATCGCTTTCTGGAGTCAAACCTTGTAGCAACTGATGTGTATACATCACTAGGTGTTGAGCCACTCAAAAGATTAACTTCACGTCCTCCCTCCACATCTCGACCTAATGCAGCGTAATGTTGAAGTCCGTTGCAACTTCCATCCTGGTGGACTGCCAAGTGACTAAAACGAAGACAATAACAAAAAAATTTGAAATGAAAAGCATTGCAGAGTTCATGATAAGAAGAGCGCTTGCAACGGTTCACTGCTTCAACGTTGCAAAGTGTTCCTATAATTTCGATTTCAACATGGGAACATAGCCAAATTTAGATTAACCCAAGATCGCCACCGCTGTGATAAAGTGAACTCACACAGGGTACAACTCTCTGATTCATAAACGCCGATGAATGCCTGTGGTAAGCACCATGAACAAGATTAAGCTGTTCTGTCTCAAGCTATCCCTTTAGAAGAAAGTCAGTACCACTAATTACTCCTCACCAAATAGTACAAATGATGAAAGCCAATTGGACGTGTTTCACAGCAAATTAGAGGGAATAATACGCGAAGGAATGTTTTACTAATTTATTGTTGGCGACTACAATGCGAGAACGATCAATCAGAAGTAATACTGAATCAAAAAATTTCGAATTGGTGAAAGGAACATGAATGAAAATCATATAATAGTGCGTCTATCTACATCACGTCTTCTCACAGAAACCAATTTCTTAAGAAGATAAAAGATAGCATGGGAGTCTTATAACAGCACGACTCATACAGAGATCAATAATATTCCTAGAAATAGAAGATAGTGCATCTTGGATACATCAGCGGTAGTCGGTTTCTATGCGATATGAGATCACGGCCTTCTTCAAGCGAAAATCTGATTCATAACTCTATAATCTGAAAAAGATTTCCTGTCACTGCCAAAAAATAGCACAAGTAGTCGTATATAATGAAAATATTCTCAGTAAAATGCTATCCATATGTGACTCGCAAGTAAAAAAAGACATAACCAACAATGCGATTTCGCAGCAATTGCCGAATAAAATGAAATCTGTTCTAATACCACCACATTTCATCACGATCAGAATGCACCTGCGTTGCCACTCAGCAGATTCTTTTAAAAAGACTGAAAATGAACATCAACTGTAGAACATCTTAGCAACAGGACTAATTTTAACAATAAAACACACTGTTGACAGCAGCAAAAGTACCATCAAGTCTGATGGAAGACTATGGAACAAACACTAAATTTCGCTATGATGAAACTAATAACGGAATAATAACGTTCCACAATTCCTGCCGCAGACCCAAAAACCGCTCGGCATTCCATCATATGAGATGTGAGTTGCGATAGAAAGCAAGAACAAGGGCACAATCTTCAACCGACTTCCTTAGGGCTGCAAATCACATCCTACTTTTTGGAAAAGAAAAATCCTAAGCAGCGGAGGACGCCGTCCACAATTATTCTATTTGAAAAGGTAGTTGAAAGGATTATCGTAAGCGTCGTCAAGTATGGTTGTAAAATGTACTCAACAAATCAACCATTCACGAACACTATCATTTTGCGCATATCAGATATTTTAAATGAGGCACAACCAGTAGAATAAGATTCAGAAAAGGATTTTTTTGCGTACACCACATAAAAAATGTGTTGATATTGATAAAAAATTCCTATCGAAGTTTTGCTTTGAAAATGATATTTTCATTGTTTCGAAAAATACCAGTGAAGCCGAAATGATGCCTAATGAGCTCAACAAAACGGCAAAAGAGATTAGACTGCGGATAAGCAGGATGATAACAAAGTATGTGGAAAATCCGCAGCCCGAAGAACAGCAAATCAGGCTAAAAATGTCTCCAAATAATAAGTCACCTCATATGTAAACGTTGAACGTTCAATGAACGTTGGAAACAAAGAAGATAGAAGAAAGAGAATACCATAAACATTAACGAGATCATTGATCGACTGTTGGACTAAAAACTCTGCGTTTAACTTCTAGGTCCAAGAGACCTATCAGCACCATATAAATACGGCTAAAACGTGAGCTGAGATTTGAACCACGTAAAAATTGCGCGCAATTCACAGAGCGTTTGGACATTCTCTTCTGGAATCTGACTGGCATTCACAACACATCGCAAGAAGGAATAGCTTATATCTTGAAAATGTCATCAAGATCGAAGGGAATATACATCGACAACCAAACGCAATTGGGCCAACCATAATGAAATGGACTCGCCTATGTAACTATATCCGAAGAGTACCACTACCGTGAATACTGATTGAAAGAAAAACGAATGGAGATTATGCTCGGTCCGCTAAGTTGTATGGTGAGCATTTAGGGTATCATAAGACTGATGCAGTTAGTAGAAATGTAAAAATATAACCTGACAAAATCCTCAATTTTCCCTCTAAAAGTTAACGCATCGCGTAGCTCCATGCATGCAGCTAAGGTTTGCCAAGGTTCATCAGACTGCAACCACCACCCCTTACCTATAGAAAATAAAACTTTAAAGCTGTAAAAAAGCAAATAGTTTTTCAAAAGAGTAAACAAACTCGAAAGTGTGGAGACGAACCATCTAGAGGATGATTGGCTGAGTCGACCATATCGTCAAGCAACTTGTCTGCAGCAGCTAGCCTATCAATGATGCTATCCTTCTTCATTTTTCCGGTCAGGTTAATGCAATGCAATTTTAACCAGAAAAATCCCCGATCACCAAGAGGCCTGCCTTGAAAAACAGATTTCCTCACTAGTAAATTTTGAAAACGTAAATTATTATTTAGCTTCATAAGCAGTTTAATACTATCAACATTCCAAACTAACAATGTAATTTTGATATTTTGAATGCATACCCTTCGCAAACTTCAACATGCAACGGTTTACGTCATCCCCCATATGATTGAGATATGGCGATATGGGATAAACTCTTCCACGAAAATCCATGTTATGCGGAAAGAATAAAGTTTTATCTCTATAATAACGAGCCAAAACGATACGATATTTCATCCAGCACCATAGCGAATTCAACTCATTCCTAAAACATTGCAATTAAAAGCAAAAAATATTTGAATATTTGATTCATTACTATATTCAAAACTTCAACAGAGAGAATAGAATCCACTTCCGTAAGAATCATGCGATGTGTGCTCTAGAACTACAAGACAGAAATAAACACGAAAGATGCGAAAGATATTTCCATGCTTGACCTTTTTTTAATACGCTCCGCCTTCATCTTGCTGTATTCCGCGTACCGATTTTTTTTGGTATTACCCAGATGTTCACCAACACCAACAAATTCCTACAAGAGTCAATAAAAAGATTTATTTAACTAGTATTAAAGACATGAAAGCTACAACATTACAGCCATAAAATAGGAGTATGTGTTGCAGATTACCAGAATTCCTGCAACAAATACCCGTAATTTTGTGGAGTAATTCTCTCGAAGACACCGCTTCTCTACTGCCGAATGTCCACTATCTTTGGCACACTCAAATTTAATTGAAAAACTCAAATCTTGTAAAACAAGATATTGAAACGCTGTTTTCCGAACATCAGGCACGGCATGAGTGTATCTCCGAACTCAAATCCGCCGATCACGTTTGGCAGATCAGTAATGGCTTTATTGCTTAATCAGACAACCTCGCGACGTTCTCCGCCTACTAGATGCCCGTTTCCATCGTTATAAATACCGCTGAAACACTCATAAATAAATCACCAGAAACAGCACCTCAAATTCAGGAATATTGACGGTATCTGGTCGTAATGGTATAGAAAGTTTCTCAAGAAGTTCGCTTTTAGAAACATCCGAAGACATTTGAAAAACCTAAATAAAAGTTATTCATCGCCATCAGAACGCTTTCAAAAAATATGAAAAAACTTAGAAACTCTGATGAATCAGCGGAGACAGAAAATATTTCAGTAAAACAATAAACAACCAGAAAACATCCCGTACAATAAACAAAAGTTTGAAGACCTGGCAAAGAATGTCCAACATGGGTCCATTTATTCTCCACGGAGTCGACCCAAGTTGATTCAAAGCATCAAACACTGGACGAGCTTGTATTCTGCACAAATATATCATTACATGTACAATATACACGGTTTCTTCAAGTTTTAATACTACATAATCTTCATGAGTGATTTTGCTTAGCAACCGGTTCCAGCTCTACCTTTCCACCGATTGTTGAACTTTGGCTAAAGAGATTCATTCTTTCAACAAGGCACAAAATCATGGTTTACAATCCCTATCGAGCTACCAAGTTTGGCATGAATAAGAATTTGAAGCATCACAGTGATGTACTTAATCCACTTTACAAAATATGACTGGACAAAGACTCTAATCCCATTTACAAATTTGTATGCTTTTGCTATTGATTTCACGTTGAACTGGAATGCGTAGACTCATTCCGCAACAGAGATTGACCCACGCCATAGCTTATCTCATCTCATATCAAAGAGCAGAGCCAATTTCCTTTCGATGTATAGCATCGCTAACAAATAGTATTGGTATACAAACAGCTGAAAAACCTGAATTTCATAGTTTTCAGTATAAGTTATATTCTACTCAATACATCTTGTAAGCACCACATCCAAACCTGTAAGTATATGATCCAGGAAAAAACAAATCATTACATAGGAATATCTGTAAAAATTTTTGACTATATAAAGATAAGCAACAGCAATATAGCATACTAACCTCCGAGAAACCAAAACAAATACCTATTCTAATGAAGTAACTTGATGCAAGGGTGCGCAGTGGCGCAGTGTTGGAGGTGACACAGTCACTCGTAGGTCGAAATCAGTTCGGGGTCGACCTCCAAACTACCAAGCTTATTGTCCCTCCGGGTCGGAAAATAGGTATCAGAAATTAGGGTGAAGATTGGTGAATTCAAGTCACTGTATAGATAAAGCTCACGTACACCCACCTCCATGACACCACGTTGGAAACAAATGCGTAGTCTTGATATTAGAATTTCATAAACATCGAAACACCCTTAGTAACTTATTTAACCCATACTTGAAATCAAAAAGAGAAGAGTGTATTTAAACGAGGGGAAATCACACAAAAGTAAATGACTGCCTGACAATTTATAGGATAACCTCGACATTCCTTTCCCATTAAAATATTAGGATAGAGAATTTCGATAACTATCTTGCAGTATTAAGATCTGGGAAAAAAAGCTTAAATTAATGGACAACAAGCGCTCTTTTGAGTACAAATTTATAATCCAAACTGAACTAACGGCGATTTGAGACGCTTTTTCATTTGCCGATTAATATCTACTTGCTTATACTCAGCCAGATTACGCATAATTAATGATTCACGTGTGTATTCTGGACCTCCCAATCCACCATCACACCAAGGACGAGGTGGCACCTGAAAACCTCGAATTTATATAATTTATATGGTCAAAACACACAAAATTAGTAGACAATTCATCACAAAACACTTAAGACAGACCGTCATAGGAAGTTGAAATGTGGGAAAGGCAATGAGCCTGAAAGGATGATCAGTTAGTAGTTTTAGAAGATTCGAATCGATTGCTAGCATTCTAGACATAGTGATGCGACCCTCTCCAGATATGTAAGACTCTTCTTCAATTGATACGTTGCGTATAGAAAAAGCATCAATCATTTCAGCTAAAACACAAAAACGTAATATTAAATGAAAATAATATATAAAATAATGAAAAAAAACGTCCACATGAAAAATAAGACACCAAAGTTGTTTGTTAGGAGTACCAGCACAAGTAGGAGAAAAAATAAGAATGGCATACTTTTCTCTTTGTCTACTACAGGAAATTTGCAGGCATCAAGAACCACTTGAGTGATAAATGTTGCAACCTCTCGACGAGTCTCTATATGAAAATCCTCGAAAAAAATCTGAATATAGAGCCAATGGCAAAATTTGTTTTAACTTAAGATGTAAAAACAGAAGTAATAGTAAGACCGACTCGATATGATGGATGAATTCCGAAGCGTCGACAACACTTCACCCACCATTCTCGATGTGTATATGATCGAGCAATGTCATCATTATCGAATAACCTAGCATAGTCCGCAAACACCATTGCCCACATCTGAACAGTAATGAAAACCCCTAAATCAACAATAAAACGCGTGGAAACAAAGCTACAATTATACTTACCATGCAAAGAGCCTAACGATACCTCACAAGAGCCTAATATGGACCTGCTATAAAATTTTACCTCAACCTCATCAACGCCAAGCTTCTGAACAAATTTCGAATGTATATGACGCAGAATTGGCGTTACAACATTGTAATGGAATTCAGTTATTGGCACTAAATTTTGTCCTTGCGAACAAAGGGCTTTAACTGACTCCAAAACCATTTTGGCTAGTTCTTCACAACAAATCATTTTGACAATCATCCTCACTAAATATTAATATTAAGATTCTTTATTTCCTGTCGTTTGAGAAAAAGTAAACTAAATTTACAAGGGCTGTGGGCTCGCTGTTCCAGTAGTTGCTCTATAGACAACTGCACTTTCCCTAACCAACCCCAAGAATCTATCAGACTTTCAGCGGATAACTTTGATTCCTGAATAAAGAAAGCACTCAAAAATTACTAGGCAGCATCATTATTAAACCTCTTCTGGTGAATTCAAATAGTTCTCAACATATAGCCATGACGTCTTTTCGGTGGCGATTTGAGCAGGGAATATTTTCATATAGTTTTCCTGAAATATTATATGAGTTCAATTAGAACCGCAAGATTGACTTTGTAGTTATAAATGCTGAAATGTATTAAAAAGGGAGGATAGTCTATGTCAGTACAAGAGTATTTCAGTTAAAAGGAAAGATTATATAAGACGCACATTTGTGACGTAATCAAGTCGATACGGATTTCCTTTGTATGCCTTTTTCGGAATCGATGCACGAAAATAATCCAAGAGCGAATTCTTTAGACAAAAACATTAACAACAAGAAATTCTTTGTTTTTATATTGTAATACTACCCGATCGTATAAAGTATCCTCCATTAAATGGTGTCTTTTACCATTAATATCAGCATCAAATTCAAATAATAATTCAACTAAGCGTTCTCGATCGGAAGGAGAAAGCCACAGTCGTGAATTTGAGAAAGATATCTTTTTTGCCTGAAAACCTAGGTACAAATATAAATTACAGCGAAGTGGTGTAAATAATGAATATAACAATTAATATCACCTATGCTTTTGTATAGGTGAACGCTTAACTCATATCGACTGACGATTACTATAAAGGATATGTTCATCTAAAAACGTTTAATAAACACTCAAATGGATAATGGTAGTTTCAACGATAGTAAAAAAGCTGAGACTTCAGTTATACGGATGTCCACTGTTTTGTTGAAACTTATGATTAGAATCCAGAGTTAACAATATAGACAAACTAAGATACTATAAAGTTACAGAAAAACAAATTTACCAAACTCTTCAGCCGGTTTCGCATCGTCGCTAGGATATGTGCTACTTCTTCAGATGATTCGTCAACTGTTCTCAATTTTGACCAAGTAGTGAACTTATCATAAACCAAAATAGAGCCTATCTTCATATCATCACCGAAAAACCGTATATGATCCCAAAGATTTGCTGGAAATAGAGTAGAGTACAGTAATACTACTCGAAATATTTCAAAATGCATAAAAAGCATATGAAACTCCATCCTATAGATTATATAGAAATAATAGAGAAAAACTTTTGACTTCTTCACAACCTATCACTTACCATAGGAAAAAAAATTCGACAACACTTCAGAATTATTAAATCTTTCTTCATGTTTTAATGCATGTTCCATACTTCTCAGAATAATAATGAAACCACATGAGATAAACTAAAAACTGCCAAATAACACTTTTAAAAGATTGGTAAACGTAAAAAATACATAATCAAACATTAAAGCGAACTTTTAAAAAAACATATCGAGCCTCGTCAAACGAATCGTATAGCAGAGAAATGGCAATGTTCGAAGGCACGTTTTCACGAATTTGAAACAGAAACTGCGAATCCACAACACTTATACACATGGATTCGCTGTTATTCTTGAGCGATTCAAACCTGGTCATCCTCATCCATCAATTTATTCCTGTTTCTAACAGCTTTGACTCGTTGATATATAGTTGAGATTATTGAGGTAATATCTTCTTCAACTGCATACCTAAGCAACACTGTCCAGACTTAATCTCAAAAATTTAGTTCCAATACTTCGAAACAAATGACGTATTCACTAGTTGTTTCTAATTAATTTAGACATCACTTCCACTAAAGACATCTGTGATTACAGGACAGATGGTCTTCAATACAAAAGATTTACCTAACTAACTGTGCGCATTGCGCACGATTTCCTTGAATAACACCATAACGCATTTGTTCTGCTTTTATTTCTTTCCCCAACAATGAGATAAGCACAGTTTCCCAACCATCATCAACAACACTGTGACTCCTTTTTCCATTCGACTTGCAGGTATCACTTGCACTAACTAGAACTCAATTACTAAAACATAGAAGTTATGGAAAATTTTCCTAACTACGCCAAGTAAGTCGTATAAATTGTTTGATCTAGAAAATCATCCAGAATTTATAAAGCCATTGTGGAATTTTTTATAAAGTATTATATAAAGTACCATTTACCACAGCATTCAAACTAGAGAAGGTCTGCGATAACATGATTCGAAGCCTACATATCTTCTGAGGTCTGGACCGCAAGAACCGTAGCATACAATAACACGTAATCATTCCAATTCCGATTCTCTGGCCGTCTTTATAAAAATGTGCTTTTCAAATTCAATGATGCTCCGTCATTTTCCGCAATGTACGTAATTACGAGATTTCCCACAATTTTAGCTACCATATTCTCTTATTTTTGACTAAATACGCGTCTTCAACTTTATACTACTGGTTTTTTGCATTTTTTCATTTATCGAAATTCCTTAGAGCTCTTCAGAATATTGATCCTCCAAATTTCCAAGGGGGATCAGTGGCGATCGGTGACGTGCAGGCCCGAGTCAGTTCGCGGCCGCCCCCTGGGCATACTCAATCCCGCCATCCCTTCGGGGCCGGTGAATTGGTACCAGAGAAATCTGAGTAATATAACTGGCAGTGGCTTGGTGAAGGGTGATCAGGTCAAATCACTGTATAGACGAGGCTCGCATTCAACAACTCTCTCAATATCAGGTTGAACATGAATGCGTTGACGCATCCCGCCACAGAGATCGATCAACACCAAAGCATATCTTATCCTATCTTGATTTTTTGTGCAATGTCATATTCATATTTGTCAGGTTTATGACAGGAGAGAAACTAATATTGAATGGATTCGTTTATGACTTGTTGTTAATTTCCTTATTGAAATATGCTACCAAGTAACTTTTAATCACATAATGTTGTATTCTCCAGCAAAAGCAAGGAACACTTGTTGAATTAAATTAGGGTAACTCGAGAACTCTTTTTTTTGCTTTGAAACACTAGTGAATTCCGGCAATGAACTCCTTCATTCTGATGCGTTGAAATGGCTCATATAATCCGTTTAGATGTAGGTATATGCATTGCACATACGTGCATGTGGTGAAGTTCAGTTGATAAGTAAGCAGCGTCTATATGAAAAGGCTGAGTATTCTCAGAAATGATTATCTCATTGGCAATCTTGGGCTTGAGTGTTTTTTTTTTCAAATTATTACATGAGATAATTACACAACATATCAACTATTACAACGACATGATGAAATAATGGCTATACGAATTGAACGGTAGTGCTAGAGCAAAAAAGTACATCTTAACACTGTTCAGTCGGTTGCGCTGTATTTACACTTTCCAGGAAACCAGGAAGGGAGCGTTTGTAGAAGACAGGGTCTAAAGATGTGTACAGGTGGTCACGCTTACAATTGTCATCTGTCAGAAGCCTAAGTATGAACTATTAGCTCTATTTTGGCGTACAATATTAACCTTAGTTTGGTGTTTGAATATACTAAGGCATCGGCTGCTCCCCGTTGACGTATGAGCTTAACAGTTCTTGAAGACAAACGGTAACGGTAACGGCATTCGGTATGTCCGCCGATGCTTCACAAACCACAAAACCAAGGTGATTGCTTTTCGACACCAAGACAGAATACTTACCTCCTCCAGAAAGGCGATGGAAAAAATCATCTGCGATTACTACTCGAATCTCTTCGATAGCCACTTTCGTGTATCTCTATGTAATGAGAAGAAAGAAGATTATGTCGTTCGGAACGTTCTTCCTTCCGAAATCCGACATGCAATTTCGTCGGCAAGAAATCGTACAGCTCTCGTACCAGAGAGAATTAGACCAGAACATCTGCACAGTTACCGCAAATTCCTATCAAAACACTGGCTCGACTCTTCACACGCTACCTGTCCGATTGCAAAGTTCCAAGTCAATGGAAAACTAGCAGGACCATGTTGCTGCACAAAAAGGGAGACGTTCACTACATTGGCAATTAACGCCCTATCTGCTTGTTGTCAGTCGTCTATAAACTT
>KN716436.1:85358-95750 GCA_000816705.1 Dictyocaulus viviparus | reverse complement strand
TATCCATTTCACAAATCACATGGTAATCACCTACTCGCATTCTATGAGATTCCTTAAATTTATATGACAAAAGACTTTTTCCTACTGTTTTTGGAAGAGCTGGGAGTCCGTTTCTATAACATCCCTTATAAATTCAATTTTGTAGGGCTTTATTTCCACTTAATATCTTCCAGCTTAACTCTTTCTTTACCTGAGTGTTTAGTAGCAAGCTCAGCTAGTGCTATATCTCTTCCTTCTCAATTTCAATTGCTTCTTGCATTAGACCTTGTGCCAGACCTCAAATAGACTAGTTCTTATTCTAGCTAACTCAACAAGATATTCTTAAATTTCATTGTTAAAAGTTATGCTGAACCTTGAACCTGCTATATATCTTACCAAAACCTACTCTAAGATTACACAACACTTTCTTGAATTTTTTAATATAAGAAGTTACCTACATGTAAAGAAGATTTTGTGCATCTGTGTTGACAAATAACTAAAGATTTGTCACAACTGGCTTTTGCTAATGGCACAGAAGTTAATATATTAAAAGATACCATTAGGGATAAAGAAAACTTTGGTCAGTGTTACTCACTGAAATGACACCAACTATAGCAAATATTGCTACTATCCACTTCATTCTAACCCTCCTGTCACCTATCACTACAAGATGTCACCTATCAGTACAATCAATATCATATCACTCTGATAGGATCAATCTATAAAAGCATAACTCCACTACACCTCATGAGACTACTTCTCTGGCAGACTACTTCTCTGGAAGACCACTTCTCTGAATCACCACTACACTTCTTCCCTTTTCGACCTTTCCACTGTCAACTTCACCTTCGACATATCTCGCTCTTCACTTCCTCTCAGGGAGGTTCACTTTCATAGATACACTCTATATTGTATCACTATCGATACGCTAGTTTGTGTTTATATTGTATAGTTTTCATAAAGGTTTATTCATAGAAGTTTGAGGCACATCACCCGACTTTGGAATAAACTTTACGGCTGCCGAACCCAAGCCAATATAAACACCATGTTATTGTTGTTCTCTAGTGCCGAAATCGGCGGAGTTAAAATATCATAGTATGTGCCGAATAAAGGCATCCGATAAAGTACCGACTATTGTGAACACGAATTTTATTAAAATTTCAGAGAATCCCTTTGCACTTAGTCCAGGTTACAGCGAAGCGACGTTACCATCTGTCCAAAGAAATTTACGAGATAGCCTGATTCAAAGATCTTCTGAAATAAAGGTAAGTAATTTTGAACCCATCATAAGTGCTGCAAGTTCAAGACATGGAATGGCAATTGGTTTGTAAAGCGGTGTCGGTCTCGATTTACATGTGTTAAGATACGTAGAGATATACGTAAAATCATCATACTTAACTATTTAAGCTGCCGCACAAAGGGCTATAGAAGACGCAGCTATAAAGATGTGTAGGTCGTATGTATCCTCAGGCAAATCATCTGTAAGGAGCAATAAATGAGGTAACGCTAATGTTGCCGACCAAGAAAAGATGATTTCTAACCACCTGAGTGTTTCATAAATAGGTGAAGTCTGGTCCTGAGGAATTGATATTTACTAAAAATATTGAAAGAAGAGTTTGCTTCGAAGAGCGAAAGAAGCCCAAAAGGATCAAAAATTATTATGACCTGTGTGAGTAGTTTTTGTTTGGTCCAAAACGTATGTTGAGGTGGTGGGTCAGAGAATGAAATTGATATGGTCTCTGTCGCTACGTTTCATTGTACGCCTAAGAGCTTCTGGACGGGTTCCTCGCTCATTTCATCGTCGAAAAATTTATCGATATGGCTGGAAATTACTAATAGATGCTTTCAGATTCATAAGGCAAATAATGACACGTTCCTGCTAGATGAGAATTCTGAAACGGATTGATGATTCCTTGTTCTAAATGTTCGATAATACCAGAATGATATTGATGTAGAACCTCTGGTGAGTTTTGAAGTGATCTGTGTAGACTTCGGAGACATAAAATTGCTAATTATTTATGTTATTATTATAGTATTATTGGATAATGATGATACAGTGTTTTTTGAAGGAAGTTTCATTAAATATCGTGAAATCTTATGATCGTAAGAAATTGTATTGTTGAAGTATGGAAGACATTCGTCTTCTGCGTTGTAATTGGGGTCGTCTATGAAGCCATGGTTTCTAATTGCTCTCTCAAAGATTATCGTAATTGTTTGAGATTTAGATGTTTCCTACCACAGTGTCTCCTATAATTGTATAGAGTAGTCGATATTTATTTGAGAGTTTTTAATAATAAAGATAATGAGAAAGAATGGTGTACCAAAAATAATCTACACCTATAAGAAGTGCGGACTCCAAATAACCATAGATAAAATATTCATGATCGAGATACTGATGAAATAGAATATGATGTATTCTCTCAGCTGGCCGCGGAGCAGATATCACAAATAAATACTTATTTCCTTGTGTAGGGTGCAATCCTATAGTATAATTGATGGAGTGCAAATATAATGGCACTGCAGTTATAAATGTAGTTATATCTACTTCTTCGCTTATAATTGGTTGTAATTTTGGACGCGTGGTTACTTTATGAAGTATGTATGATTCGGTAGCTCCCGAGCCTATAAAGGTAATGACTGAAATTTTCCTAGAAAGATTATTAGGATTAAAAAAGGCAGCTTCTGTACACATTAATGAATACGTTATTGAAGTACTGGAATAACTAGCACACGTGCCTGCTACGAGTACTGTGTACCGACTGCTTACTCCACTACTTTGTCTTGAGGCGAATGGTTCTGATGGATATTGGTATATGCAGGATTCTTATTTGGAGGATCAACAAGTGCATGAGCTTAATACGATGAGCAAGTGGATTTATGGGTAGTGTTTGAATGATGTTGTATGGAGAGTACAGATTTTGGATGAATTGTTTCAGCTTGTTGATAAAATCGTGTAAAACATAGCGAAGAATGGTGTTTTTCGCAACAAAATGTTCACAGAATTTTCGGAGGACAATCCATCACTTGATGTCGTGATGAGAAACAATTGGAACATAGTTTGATACTATGCCCTTGTGTAATTTTTTGTAGTGGCGTAAAAAAGTTTTGCATTCTAATGGTATATGCAAAGAAGATTAGCAGTATGGGCAATACTTGGGTGATTGGAATCTCGTTGAAAAGGTATTGTCTAGATTAGAGTTTTGGCTTACTAACGGGGTTCAGTTTACTAGTGGGTATAATAGAGTATCCATGATTGTTGTCGTATCCATCTACGAACTTACGTGATAGAACATCCACTGCATTCACGGTTCCCTATGAGTTATGTGTTTCAAAGCCGCTGGTGAATTGTTCTACAGGAGAAAACATTTGGTTATACAGCAAGAGAAGTTGTCGCCCCTGAAGATTGCATGGTAGTAGGTGAGCTAATTTAGTAAAAATCAATTGTAGCATTGTAACTTTGTCACTACATAATGTTCTAAGTATATCCTTAGCAATATGATAGTTACCTGGAGTAATGAAGGGAACCTGAGTAATAAGTGTAAAGCTTACCCGTGTAGATAAGATCAGAGCAATGAGGATTTAGTGATACTGTAGAGATGTGGTTCATTGTCAACGAGAATGAAAACTCTGGATAGTCAGTCGCCATCAAAGTTAAGCTGTTCCAACTTAGAAAGTATAGATACATCAACCACGTTGAGTAAGCTAATATCCTTTGGGGAAGGAACAGTTATAGGAATCTTTAAATGCGTTGGTTGTGGTGATAAATTTGACTAATCCTATTCCGATAATTTTTCTAACCAATCGGAGGGAAATTGAAGACCTCGAAGGGTAAAATCAATATCTATAGAATTTAGTACAAAGTAAAGTTGTTCCAGTCGCAGAACAGCATAGGTAATATTGTTGCGTTGATCGCCATATTTCTGAATGAATTCTTCAGATAACTTCGTTCATATATATTGGATTCATGCAGTTCTAGCCAATCTGTATGTTATTGATTCATAAGTGGCATAAGTATTCAGGGTAGATGTTTAAACTGTACTAACTTTATTTCTTTAAGACTCAATTTCAACATTACCAAGGTGTTGGAACTGAACCCGATTCAGATAAGTTTCGGTTGAAGGATTTGTTTTTTTTCACCTATCTGCCGAGGCAAAAGAGAACTTGTAATCCTCTAGGAAAATGACCTCGCTTATTGGATATAAAACCAATCAAAACGTGCAAAGAAGAAGATAATTGCAGTTTGTCGTTGTCGCCAACTTGTTTGTGTTATCGACTCGTGTGGAGAAATGCTTCGTTAAAAATAGTAGAGTAAGGCGTAAAAATATCGTGTAACTTATTTTATTCCAAGATAGGAAGATGATGTGAGACATTGTTAAGGAAAATAGGGCTAAATTCACTATACTCTACGTACTTCTTACACATACTATCCATTACCACTGGCACGTCAGACTTCCTTCCCTATACGAATCAATGCTTCGAGACTGCTTTTTCAACGAGAACGCTGTTTAACACTAAGACACCACCAAAATAATATTATCGGCGTACTTTCCATTAAGGTTGATGGTGTACATTTCCATTGTAAGAAGCGAATCAAATTTTTCACAAATTTTTTAACACGAGACCACAATGTCGCATATGAATCTGTTCATCAATACTGGTTAGTGAGTAGCTGCACGTTTGACACATGTGAAGATATCTCGCTTAATAGATACCTGAATTTACTACAACCGCAAACAGTAGCACGGGATACACATACTGCTCAATGAGTTGTGGAGGAATATTTTGCGATGGATGTTTTCCTGAACAACCGAGCTGCCTTTTTCATCGACTTTACCCCATCTTACGAGTGAGACTATCTACACAGTGTTCATGTGTCCGGTCTGGGAACAGGTGGTTGATGTAGAAATAAGCCTTCTTCAAGCAGAACTCAGAAGTTGAACCAAACTTCAATTTCATCTAGGCCAAACCTTTCTTGCAATCGTCTCTGTTTTAGTTTAATTGGGACGATTACATCGACGTCGCCTATATTATCTTCCATCTTTACCAACAACAATAGCTCCATCGTTTTGGTGAAACCCGCCATCAGAGAATAACTAATACCCAATAGAGTGGAGCAATTGCAATGTCCTCCATATAAGGCACTGAGCACCATAGCGGTGAATTTTCACCGGAGACATGTAAATGTAACGAAGGAAAACAAAAAGTACCTTCTAATTGTAACTCAAGAACTATGAGGGATAAAATGGTAATATTTTTACTGCCATTTATATCACAACAGTATATCCTCGTGTTTCAACAGGACACCATTTGAGCTACACTTAATTTAGGCTCTACATTGCTGATGCATATCGTAGCAAGCAACATTTCTATACATCGTCTTGAAAATAGCTTTTGTACGGTAGAAGCCAGTGATTTGGTAGGCTGCTGCAGCTGTTTGGGCGGAGTAGAAATTAAAATGTCATGCACAAGTTCCGCTGGAACAACAACAGCTAATATCGCTTGCTCTTCAACCTTGCCGCGAGATGATATCAACATAACAATAAAAAAAAAACATAATAATAACCTACTGTAAGGGAATGCCCATGACAATGATAGGTATCATTCACTCTACCTGTGCCCTGTCATTTAGAAACTTTTAACCCAATTCGTTTTCAGGAAAAGAACAGCATTAGACAAAGAGCAACAATGTGAGCAAATAGAGTTCTGAAAATGGTTAACACGAAGTACCATATTTAAACAGTCACGAGACTCGCGAGAGTTTCAAAGATCGCCGTTTCCCTACTCTATACATCAAGATTACTTGTCAATTATACAAGCTATTCACAGCCACTTTTGAGAACGCCATGTGAAGACTAGAATGCGGTGTTTTTAAGTCTACAAATGAAAGTAGACGGTCGAAAATTCTACCATCATAACTTTACCTGTTCTGTATTGTATTCATTATACCTAGCATCAATTAGACGAGTTTGATAATGTCTGTGAAGAAACTGGTCACCTATCACATCTGATGAAAACAATATCCACAGAGAATGGATGCGTTGTTAATACTTCTACACACAACAGAATGAATATCTTGGAATGCATAAGCTATATATATCTAGTCGTGAAGTCAATATGTTGAACAGCGTAACGCGAAAGCTCCTTGCGGTGGAGTCGAATCGTCGGCATAACATCTTCTACGTTACGTGCCAGCTAGATAACAGTAATGCACCTGATAGCAAAGTAAACACTCAAAACAATTATGTGTACGACAAAATGAATTCAAATAGACAAGATAAATTTCAGCCGTCATAACTATTCTTATACTATGTCAATATTTAATGGGAAAACAATTCATGAAGTAACGAATGTTCACAGAAATCATTGGAAATTTCTTTCTTTGGGAAATTTGTACATTTAATGCCAACAAACTGGTATTGTAATTATTACATGTACTTTTTAAAGATATCTATCAACTATGCTGATATCAACACTGTTCCCCCATTTAGACAAGGTCGAACGTATGATCGTTAGCCGGCGTAATGACCTCTAATCAATGCTGTTATGCTTCAGGGACGCACTAATCCCTAAACAAGGAGCACAGTGTTTGGCGATCACAAAACCAATTACAGTTGGATAATAGTGCTGACAGCGACGTGGATTAACCGATAATAGTATTCATGCGAAACATAATTGACTTATTTAGTTATAATTGTATAGAATTTGAATGGAAGCTGTGAAGGAAAGAGCAAAATATTAATGGACCAGGGCCGAGATTTGATTGCAGAAAAATCTGAAAAAATGCGCCTACGTATTTAATAACTCTAAATCGCAGCCTATTGAATTTTGATTGACATATTATAAATCCAGTTGAACAGCGAAAATCCTACTATACAACATTAAAGTTATACAATATTACAACCTATCTTACCTTTCAAATAAAATTGAAATTAACCATTAGGAAACTCCCAGGTGTCGATGGCATAGATGCATTCGTTAGTTCGAGCTTGATCATGAACATCGACGTATGAACAACTAGCGGCTTGAGTCGGACGTTTAAGACGTTGACAAGGCGAAACACGTTGTCCAACACCAGCCTTGACAATTTTAATCATCCTACTTCAGGCTACAGTGAAGATTGAATAGAAGTGTTCTGTATAAACTAGGAGAAGTTCTACAGAGAATACTATACATTCTGGAAGGTTGGTGTTCGCGATATTGATGCTAGAATTAGCCATAGAATAGCGTCATATTATGACCAACGGGCTCGAACAGAAGGAATAGGGAGAGCGGCTATCAGAGCTTTTTATGACAAACAAGATGATCCATGTTAACTCACAATTTCAAAAGCCTTTGTTCTTACTATGGACGTGGGAATTTCCTAATAGAAAGCGCCATGACGAAGACCGCGTTTTAGGAAACAAAAGGTTTCGCCTAACAGATTCCGATGTTGTGTCAAAGCTTTATACGAAGCTTGACTATCTACTCCTTCGCTACTGCTACTATCAGAGAACGAAATCTCAAAACTGGAGCAATTTGCGGTATATACAACTCTTGAGCTGAATTTTAGGAAGATACTGTCAATGCCAAAATCGATAAAGAATATGACCGGCTAATTAGGCACTTTCACCATAGAAAAAATGAAAATAAGGCGACTACAATTATTACTAAGAGACGTTTATCTTCAAGAGCTCTTAAGCTTATACGTCAACGTGGAGCAGCTAGCATGAAATTGCCGGGCTAACATTAGAACTAGCGAAACAATGTAGAAAAGCGATAAAAGATCTTAAAGAGGGAAAATAAAAATTGATGGATGAAAAAGCAGGCAGAAGCATCCGTAACGCTTGCCGGTGGTCCACAAATCAGCAGACTAAGATGACTGCTATCCGACACCAGGAAAGAACACCTCTCCCGGAGAGACAATGGAAAAAATCATCTACAATTACTCGGATAGACACACATTCGTCTACTCCCCTATAAACAAAGAAAAGACGATTATGTTGTTCCAAACGTCCTTTCTTCGATTCTGTAGAGACGGAATGGGTTGTAGAAGCCTTGACAAATCAAGCGCTTCCAACTCCACATATTAAGGTTGTTTGTGAGTTATGCAAGTATTCTCTATAAAAATAATCGCGTTCGATAAAAACGTCATCATCGATTGTAAAATAGATACCGCCAAAGCCATTAAAAACATCATGTGATAATTGGAATAGGACAATATTGGACAAAATCGACGCCCAGCACCATCCCATCTTTGCTTCGCCGATAATATCGTATTACACCAAACACCGAGCAAGTGAAACAAATGTCAACCAACCTTAAAAGGCCTCAAATTGAACTACAATATGGCGATGTTTATGAAAAACGGATTCGTGCCTGATGCTTCATTTGCGCTCAACGGAAAGAACATCTCAGAATGCTCAAATTATGTGTATCTACCAAGATCGGCTATCCTTTAAGCTCGGCATTTGTAAGTTGAGTACCTCGACTGTAATCTTGTTTCGCAATATTTGAGTATTACAAAACAAAGTTGCAGTCAAGATATGCTTATCTAGGCTGTGAGATTAATGTGATGAACGTCATAGCACAAGAGCTTAGCAAAAAGAAACGAGCTGCTTGGAAAACATATAAGAGCATCAACAACATAGTGCACAGAACAAAGAACTCATCGCTCTGAGCCCACTTTTTTGATACACCGGTTCATCCTGCATTGATTTAATGAACACTAAGCGCAATACAACGCTTCATCAAGAGGGTAATGCTTGGTGTTTCTTCTATCACAAAGAGGAAATACGACGTTCTGACCTACGACAGCGATCAAAAATTGGAGACGCAGGCGAATACGCTAAGCTATCGAAGATTGATTGGTCAGATACGTGATTAGTATGAATAACGACGGTGAACACAACCTGTGAATGATGAGTATTAAAGGTATTGCCTCTAGCTCGACGGTCTGACTATTTCATAAACGCAGTAGAAAGAAATTATGAAGCTCAACGAATCCATAGAGCAAAAAGAATTCATCGACTACCTTGCTTGCGATAGGGAGAGAAATGGAAATATTGATGATGCCCGCTATACTTAGTCGATGCTCAACGAGAATCCAGCTAGAATATCCAGTGAATAAGTTAACGACGAATTTTTTTTTCTGGTACACATGGGATAGATAAATTTACCATCAAAGAAATTTGGAAGATATGCAGCACTGTCTTGGTAAAGACTCTTCTTCTACGGTGGTTGCACAAATCAGAATCACAACTTATCACTTCCACAATATGACCTTTTCAATGAATGCGGTTGAAATCTCACATAGATGTTTATAGATACTCATTGATGTTTATCTTAATCTACACCTCTATTGTTTACCAAATATAGGAATACTATAATTAGAAAACAATGACATAATTGATGAAAACTACAATATTATTGACACTAGGATAAATAACGCTAATCCAGAAATTTTGAGTAATTATGTTTAGTAAATAGTGGAAATATTTAAAACCAAACACTCGTCAATTTGCTTCACAGTCATCAGTGAAATGGAAAAATAACTAAGTTTTTGAAAAATTCTATTAATATGATTGATTACTAGTGACGTTCTCAATTATATTGAAGAAAAATATAAGTATTTCCAGTTTTCTAGTCGTTAATATATTGATAAAGTTTTTGAATTGATTTTTAGGATTAACTTCTTACAAATTAATAGATTTACAAATCAATAATAGATTACTGATGTACCTCATTGAATCCGATGATGGTGAGTGTCGTTTTCAACATGATGCCACAGGTGAGCTTTAAAATCGACTAATTCCATTGCCAAAGCCAGAACCATTTCAAATTATGCGAAAAGAAAATGCGTTGTATGTGATTTTAACAACAATCTCTCCCTAATATTCCGCTAATCCCTCAAGTCTTTCGAACGGGAGTGGTGTGAAGTTGAACAAATGTAGTGAGGCTCATCTCATGGAATATTTTATGTCGTTATTCACGTTTTCATAACCCCTCAACACCAATATTGCATTATTTATATGGACCATGCGACTAAAGTTTTCTAGCATTAGTAATTTGTTCTATTAATTGTAATTTTTTCCAGAAGAATAAATAGTATATTTGATCTAGATAATCTATAAAAATGAACTAGATAAGTTGGATGTTCCAGATTCAAAATTGAAATGTTCAAAAAATATAGATAAGAGGCTCAAATTTTTCAAATATCTATCTCTATCTGAACGACTAAGACTGTCGGAAAAAAATTCACTACGTTTTGCTTCTTAAACTTTCATTTGGAATTATACAATGTTAAGTAGAAGGATTTCGATGGATATTGAATCATTGATATCTTCTTATACATTTGATATCAATTATAAGGTAATTTCATGATGTCGCGACTACTATAAGGATTGTTCTCCTCAATTCCGAAACCCAAACATAACA
>KN716436.1:75132-85258 GCA_000816705.1 Dictyocaulus viviparus | reverse complement strand
ATTTATATGGACCATGCGACTAAAGTTTTCTAGCATTAGTAATTTGTTCTATTAATTGTAATTTTTTCCAGAAGAATAAATAGTATATTTGATCTAGATAATCTATAAAAATGAACTAGATAAGTTGGATGTTCCAGATTCAAAATTGAAATGTTCAAAAAATATAGATAAGAGGCTCAAATTTTTCAAATATCTATCTCTATCTGAACGACTAAGACTGTCGGAGAAAAATTCACTACGTTTTGCTTCTTAAACTTTCATTTGAAATTATACAATGTTAAGTAGAAGGATTTCGATGGATGTTGAATCATCGATATCTTCTTATACATTTGATATCAATTATAAGGTAATATCATGATGTCGCGACTACTATAAGGATTGTCCTCCTCAATTCCGAAACCCAAAGATAACATATACGTTCAAACGGCATCATAATGTGTGAATTTTTTAAAACTTGTTTCATTATTGATTTCCTTGAATGGACATCTCGGAAAAAGCAACAATTCAAGTCGAAAGGTCCTAATTTACAAAAAGGCATGACGATTTCAACATTTCGCTCCTGACATCGTCATCGAAGGTCTCGGTCCTCGCCTTATACAAGCTCTTAAAAGGTCTTCTCCATGCTCTTCACTAATAATATCTAACACAACACCATCTCCCCTTTAGTTTTAGACTATTTGTTGTTGTCAAGCTGTATAACAAGTCTCATGCCATCCTCTATGATAATCTCAATATATTAATTAATGATATATTAATATTGTCGATATTGATATATTATTTCCCTTACCATCAGTATTTGGCTGAAATATGTTACCTCATTGCATAATGACAATCTCAAACAACTCCTCATACTACTCTTTTTATCTCAAATCTTAATAAGTCACTGCTGTAATCCTGATGTATCATTTTTAGGTGTTTGAATAAAAATGTAATTACCTAAGTTTGAGGTTAGTAACTCTCAATTGAGTAACACCTATATTGTTGACGGTGCTTCTGATAAAGAGACACACATTCAGCTCCATGATAATTTGCATCGCCTTCAGAAGACTAACACGGATTAATCAGGTTTTAGGACTACAACGTCTACCTCATTCTGCCACTGAATCCAACTCTAATATAAACATTGAAAAAACTCTATAACTTCCTAGTTCGATTGAGTTAATGAGCATTATTCAGCGCTTTTATGTAAGAAATGAAATGAATGGGAAATGAAATAAATAGAAATAGAGCAGATGTGTCTAGCCCATAAACCAACATTTGCTGAACGCTATGGATATCAACCGGTCAGCTATGAAGGGCTATGAACTATGGCATAATTTAAGAAACTACCCACGGTTACTTAACTGTGCTCTCATTTTCTCAACGAAGTGGACGACAAGATAAATATTGGACACGCTGTTTTGGTGTAATTCTGTTCGTTCGCTGGACGATACAAACAGAAGTCAAACTCTTCGAGCCTATAATACCTTGCAGCCAATTGAAAATCTATAGTGACAGATAAGAAAAGCTTATGGCTTGTTTTGTCTTATCACCTCTCAATGAAAGATGCTTATGGTATTATCAGATTAAAATATGTTTTAATTATGAGCATTCCATGATATTCATGACATCGTGTGATAAAGACAAAACTGTGGTTTGTGAAACATTCTGATATCGATTGATCTCTATGTTAGTTTCTACTAAACCATTGTTCTTAAGATCATAAGAGTTACGTTATCAATTAATACTTCAAGTTTTTCAATACAAAGTTGTTCTCAATCAGCCAATCTTTATCTCTACTTGAAGTTATAGGAAGCACAACCCATACTAGATACTTGATTACAACGTTGACAGGTTTTCACACGTAGTGTGGACCACATGAATCTTCCATTTGTGCCTCACATAACTATTGTCCAAAGTGGTGGTCTTATACGGAGATGGCGACGCTGGCACGGTCTATTTCTTGATCTAATATCTATGGTCAGCTGTAAATACAACTTCATGAAGCTTGCACCAAACACGCTCCTCCACTATGGAGGTGGTCGCTCAGTAGAACTTTTGCATCCTCTTGAATAACATTCTACAGCTTTTCTTGTCTAGCTACCAGTCTGTCTTCTCATTATATGATTAGAGCAGTGTGCTTATTTTTCGCTGTTGGCGTGTATTCAGCGGAAATCTCTAGTGTAAAGTCCAGCTTTGTGCTGTGTTTGCCTTATAGTTAGCTTTCTACTCCAATTCAACGAGATTTATGGCATAATCAACATTTTAATGTCTTACACTACGTCTATCTAGTTTATCGTGATAATCTCATAAGATCATTTGTTCTTTGAAATGGACGAATCAATACCTCATTGGATAAGTATCGTTATAAATTACAGCTTTTTCATCATGTAATAGTATCTATCATTTCGTTGAAAACAAATTCTTCAAGGATTCAAATTGATATTAGATCAACCTGCGTTCGGTGAAAGGTTGTGCAAACGCTTATAAAGATATATAGAACATTACAGTCATTGTCATCCTATACATTTTCTTCAATATTGACATGTGCATTCGTGCAATACCTCTAAAGTCATCTTCGTTCTTTAAAGGTATGCTCTTCCTTCAAGATAGGCTGAAGTAAGCTTTGGCGTTGATCAATCCCTTGTGGCGGGATGCGCTTACGCATTCGTGTTCAACGTGATATCGTTGAGGTGTTTGATTGCGTGCATGGTCTATGCAGTGACTTGAGCTGACCAGATTAGTGCCAGTTACTTTACCCAGATTTCTCTGGTACCAATTTACAGAACCCGAAGGGACGACGGGCTTGGTGGACCTAGAAGGCGGCCGCGAACTGATTCGGACCGGCGTGTCACTGCAGCACCTCCTCCACTGAGCCACTGCGCCCCCTATACATCGAAAACTAACTATTATTTAGTTCAGTTCTAATTATCAAAATTTTTCTTCTAGAAAAAAGCTTACACAATATCGTTGTCTTTTTTCGCTAGCCTTGGCCTATGAATATTGGTGTAAATCTATAAAATAGAAAGTGATATGTGTAGGTGCAGGGTAATAATAAGATAATTCTTGGCGTTGATTAATCTCATTTACGGGCTGCACCAACAAATTCGTGTTTAACGTGATATCGCAGAGATGGTCGAATGCCTGCCTGGTCTATACAGTGTACTTGAGTTGACCATTCTTCACCAAATCAATGCCAGTTATCTTACCCAGATTTCTCTGGTACTCTCTGGTACAAATTTACCGACCCCGAAGGGATGGCGGGCTTGGTAGGCCTGGGGGACAGCCGCGAACTGATTTGGCAGGAGAATAAAAAGTAGGATAATTTCTTGTACATAACCAATGTTCAAAATATATTATCAGCAATCCTCTTATCAACAGCTTTGCATAATGGCTTTTGTTTTTACTGCTCACCTAATACGAAAGTGAATGCATTTTGGTTTAGGTAAAGTTTTAGCCTAACAGCTTATCAAATAATTGTAGAGAAATCAAGTAATTTTTTGTTTGCTTTGTTTCTTCTTGTGTCCAATCTTTTCCACCAGCCAAATTGGTCTTTAACCACGTTCGCATTTGTATTACATTCCGAGTTAGATATATGAACAAAGAATGTGATTTAACATCAAGGACCAAAAATAATTTTGCGAGTCCCTGTAAGATTTTAGCAACAAATCAACTCAAGAAGAGCCTGATTTTCCTTAAAGAAATCAATTAATTGAGAGTCTGTTTTGGAAAGTTGCAGCTCACTGAACAAAATTCTCATGAAAGTGATATTTGATTAACTAAGATTATCAGTAACCTAAAGCATAGTGTTGTTTAGTTAAACTATCCGCATTCATACGGACAGCAATTTTCTTGATAGTGTTAGAAAGCATTAGTGAAAATTACATGGAAATTAAATATGAGTAACGTCGATAACGTTACTAAGAGCAACTAAGAAACACTACGAATATGAAAAATCTGCATTCTTTACAATCACGAAATGTCCAAATGATCGTTTCAGTTGACGTCTCTCTCATTCACCATCATTACGTGCTGTTCGATATGGAATTGATTTCAATTTGACATGTAAATATCGAAAATAAACTGTATTGTTTTCCCCATAGGATCATCATTTTACCGCATGGAATTTAATTTTGCGCACATTGTAGTGTGCATGCTTCAATTAGTGCTTGCTTAATGAACAGAAGTGAATTGTAGACTCGCTTTGCCCTCAGATGAATTCAAATTAGATTGTCAACTAGAAGCTAGTTCAATTCACAATTACTATTGTTTTCACCATGATCTTCTGGTTTTATGTAACCTAATATAACCTTTCCTATTTCTAGAGTTTCGTGGTTGATCATTTTTCTTTAGCCCTCGCATGATAGTTTAGTTTGTGACTTTTTGAAATATATTGTAATATTTTGACAAAATAAAATCTTTGAAAAAAGAAAGGAATATTCGTCCAATATGTTTAAACAATCCATCGATAAATCGATTGTGAGTTGACCTACAATTCTTTCATATTCATCTAGATTTTTTTTCTTGTTCCAGTTGTTACACAATTCACTTGCATCATAAATGATGTTATTTCAATTCATGAAGTCCTTCCTTTATGGTCCTACCCATAATCATTCGTTTTTCTAATGTTCTCATCTCCTTGTGTCCTCATTCGTGTTTCTATCAAATGCATTTATCGAGCTGGGTATAATGTTAAGATGGAGGTTCTACGTTCTATCATCATTACGTTATATTCGATTCCTAATAAATTAAGCCAAACTTGTGAACTTAAATGACCATATTTCATTCGCGATTCATTTGTATACGTAGAAATCGTAGACGATCTAAGGCAAAGATTTGTTTTTGTGTTATTTAATTCAATTGAACTTCGACTAACTCCTCATCTGAAACATTTCCTTTTCGGTTTCCAGTTTGAGTCTTCCATTTGGGTAAACTCGTCCATTAAATCCATCTGCACTTTTCAAGTAATTGCAAACACATTCCATTATAATTCCTATAGTCGAGCCGTGTTGTATCTTCTTTGAAACGAGCAAAAAACAAACATCAACAGCAATAGAAATCCTGTTTTTTTTTTCTTTCCTTTTTTCCCTGACGAACGATTTCATATTTGGCTCTCTTACTTTTCAACTTATATCAATGATGTTATATCACCAAAGTTAATCTGAACAATCGTAAGTAGTGATGTCGTCTCGTTCGATATCAAATTTGATACTGCAATATTCAATTTAAAATTAATAAATTCTCCAAACTAAGAGATAATCACTGAATCACCTCACTTTATGAGATCAATATAAGCCCGGAAAAAGCTCGATCACAATTAAAAAATGATTTTGGATGTATCAAATTTTTCAAAGAGACACTTCTAGCTTTGTTCGTTTTCGATAGCTATCGTTACTGCCGTGTATTTATAAAAATTACTATACAGCATCGTTTCATTTTTATGATATCCACTATATTCGTGAAATGAGCTTACTGGCTGCAATAATAACTGCTCTTTTCAATTGAATTAATATCTAAACCTCTTCTATATAATTAGAATTCTTGTTTATTTACCCACCACAATCATGCGATCGAAGTTACCAAGATTTATTAAAGAGCTGAATTTGACCTCACTTACTCTGTTTCAAGAATATCAACTGCTTTTTCTGTTATCACGTAGCAATCAATGATCACCTGCACTGCAGGCTGTTGGTTTCAAAAAGTTCGGTCTATTCTCATTTGACAAGATCTGTGAAATATGATGACGTCACTATCACATTTGCTTACACACAGTTACAACAGTATTGTGATATGGCGACAAGCTGTTCACAAGCTCAAGAGCTCAAGACATTCCTCTATCATTTATAGCTAATGCATGATAATTGTAGTCATATCAAAATATTGATTCATATCTGAAGTGCTTAGAAGTATGAACAAATTTTTGCGCTACGAAAGGGTATGATTTCAAAATTTAAGTTCCCATTGCTCAAATATTTATACAAATATGTGATGTAGAGATGATCTGCTAATGTCAACAGGTTGTATATGGAGATGTACATCATCTCTTTGTTTTTGAGCCGCGTGATCGATGGTTGATCTTCCTCTTGGTATTCTTGGAGTTGATTTTCCAAAATTTTTTCAAGCTTTAAAACGAAATATGGTTGAGTGCTGAACTACATGAATCGGAAAATATCCAAAAGATGCTTCTTCTCTATACTTTTGCCGCATCGCAAATTTGCTCTAGTTACTATGCTTCATTCACTTCGTACATCGTTCGGCTAATTAAAAAGAAATAGAATCACTCATCAACTTGAGTTGATAGGTACAAGATTGTCGCAACGGAATGTTTAGGCAGAACTGTCGTTAGACCTTAGTAGGAATTGTCGTTCAAATCAATGATATAACAGTACTGATGCTTATCAATAAGAAGTTAACACAAACACATTTCTCGCTTAATAGCGTCGGCTAATCTGTCGATACATGTTGACCTATTTTTTAAATGTAATGTCGATTGCGTTTATAGATTATTCTCTTCTGATGCAATATCGTGTTTTTTTCTTCATATCCTAGTTGTGAAATTCGCTCGATTGCTTTGAGGCTCGCGCGAGTGACATAAAGGTGCGATGGGTTTTTCCGATTCAGCGATCACCTTATAGTAGATGGTAGATGTGTATGTGATTTACGCATTGGTATTTTCTTACATTTCACAACCTTTCATTTTCTTTATGTTTTCCTGTTTTCGGTCAATGTCTGAGTTTTGTTATCAAGAATTATTCAGTTAGAATTTTTTACCTACAAAAATAAACAACATAGTATATGAAAGTTTCCTGCATGAATCGTTCAGATAAACAAAAAATGCGCTCAATAGTTGTTTGGCAAAAAGAGAATCCACATTCACGTATCATCAGAAGTTTTTTTTCTTGAATTGATACAACGTAAACGCTTTCAGTTAACTGGGGTTACATTAACTTTTTTTTCGTTCTCTTTCTTTCTTTTCCAGAACATCATGGAATAACCACGAGGTAATCTTATACGTCAATTGCTTTTATTTAACACGTCACTGATTCCGGTGTCAGTTAATTTATTGAATGACGTTCGAGTTGTTTTTTTTTTGCGCTATTGATTTTTCTAGTTGAAAAAGTTTTACGCGTGAATTATAGCAGGGAAATTAATTTGAATACTTTTAATTCTTTTTAGTTAAGTAAATATCTTGATAATGAAGGATCCGAATTTTCATTGCTTTCAATTTACTGCAGTCTTTTCAACCGTAACATAACTGTCAATGTTTGGGAAATTTTAGTATCCTCTCGTAGAAGTTAATCCTTCAAACTTGTCACTCACTATTGAAATCACTAGTAACCTACTTATTATCAAATGATAATGTTAACTTGTTGAACACCACTGCACATGTAACAACCAATTGAAATTCACTTCTCTATTCTTCTGTGCTGTAAAATCTCTTAAGCGTTTAAAAGAGTTCTCACAATGGAATAAAATTATTTATATGACTTGGTTTGGCATGGAGAACATTTTGTGATTTCCATATTGTTTGTTTCTTCCATCGTTTTAATGGAGCAGTTAAAAGATAAGCAAACACAAACAAAAGATTAACATTAAATAATTTATTGATTATCGTCAGCATCGATGTATCAATTTGATCTCGTTGAATGAATCCCTTCTAGCTCTATAGTTTTACAATCTCTACAAGAAATTTTTCTGTACTGTTTATCTAGAAACGTTAGATGTTTTTTTTTGTTTCTGGGTATGGCACTAAATACTTCATCCAGCGCTTTTGTCCCGAGCTTCTCCACACATGTACGACGTTAGTTAACTTTGTCAGAGAATAATACTAGAACTCGTTCGATTTATAAATCCCATGGGCCCTTCGCCGCTGAATGTCACCCATTCATCACTCCAACATCATCTGCAAATTCTCCAGAAACATTCAACTCGCTTTAGTATAATTCATGGTTGGAAATTTTTAGTAATTCAACTCATATTTTTATCTATTTTATTGCTTAAAAGCGAAATATACTCATAATTACTATTTATCTAGTGTTAATAAGTGTAATAAAATAAACAGTAACATGATAGTGTGAAGGATTCACTTCATATACCTCAACTCTGATTTTAAGGTTTCGTCTCACTGAAAGCTGTACTCAGGAAAAAAACACGTAGAAATGACACTCTATTGGGTTATCAATATAGTCTATACGTCATTCCATAATCGGGAAGATGTCTAACATTGAAGTAAATCTAGTAATTGACTTGCCTAAATCGTTCTGCTGCGATCGGATTTCACAGCTTATTGCACTGTAGAGATTGAAGCAAAAACGTGAAGGTCAACTATCGTCACTAATGTGATGAAAAAGCCGCTGATGATTAGCTACCTCGTTGTCGAAGAGGATACCATCATTCTTTGATTGACTTTTTTTATTAATTACGGTTTTCATCGTGGTGTTCAGGCATACTACATGGAAATTATTTGGCTCATCTCATAAAAGATTAATGATGTTCAAATTATCTCTCAATCCTCCTATAACCAGAATTATTGATTTCTCTTTATGTTAGCTATCCTGACAAATTAACTCATAGATTTTGAGTGGGTGATTTGTTTTATAATATCACCTATAAAGCTTTCAAAACATGTTTTTTTTCAGTAATGTAGAAGGTGTGTAACTGAACTACTTGGGCAGATTCTTCCGATTTTGAGATTTTGTATAGATTCGACTATTTCTCACAGACAAATGAGATTTAGCATAAAGATTGCTACGCATCCGTTTTGTTTTTTGCATTAAACGCCTATTCTTAATAAGCCTAGAAAATGAGGACATATAAGCCTTCCAAAGGCTATTCGTTTTTAGTTGTAGTAATTATTAAATAGTGTCTTTATTGGTAGAACTTAAATGAAGTTGGTTTTGACGAGCGAAATAGATGATGTAGTCTTGCGATTTATTCAAATGTCATTACGAAATTTCGATCCGTTCTGTTACGACGTTACGTAAACGATTTTAAATAGCCGACGTTCTAAATGCTGTTCATTTTCGTGTTATTGGCTTCCTTGTTTATCTAATTGTGTCATGAGCTATAAGACAATGACTGTTACCTTAACAACTGCACTCCATTAATGGACTTAAAATATTTTTTCATCTGCTACGATTTCAATCGATGGTAAACTATATTCTCTGCTCTTATACGTTATGGCGTTTTCTACAACTTGACGAAAACATTTCCGTCGTGTACCTTCCTTGAACATTTCATAGAATCTGCCCATTTTAAAGCTTCTCTTCATAGTGAGTCTAGAAGTGATTGATTTATCAGTTGAATAGTATAAAGGATCAGTATAATATCTGTTCTGTTATTGAACAAATTATGAAATAGTCGACGGTGTTCTACGATACTACAAAGGAAACGCTTCGATAATTTAATAACCTTCATATGTCGCCTGAAAACTAATCTAATAGCTTGATCAAAATTATTGATCCGCGAAGATAATTTGATCCAAAAAAGAGCTTATGATCGAATGCAACATAATGCTTAGAAGAAAACCGATGCATACTTAACGTGGTTTGATATTTTTATTTTCAGTAATTTAAATCGATTAAACGAATTTTTACTGGTATATCCAGTGCTTCATTTGCCTCTGTGAGGCGTTGAATTGCTGCACGACCTTTGTCCACTCGTCAGGCATGGCTACTAACGGAATCTACTTTGTTATGGTTTTGAGAATTTCATTTCTTGATTTATAATATGCAGTAGTGAGGATATCTCTAGTAAAATTGAACGAAATTTTCGATTTCGGCGAAGCGAATTTCTCGCAGAAACGCTCTCATAGAGTTTGAATGGGTGGAATTCGTTCAATTTATAAATATGCGAATATTATAACTAAGCAGAATTCTTTTGTTTGACTTTTGCTCTAGTACTGGCAGATAATCATCATAAATCATGTATAAGGTAATCTTATAGATTTGCTAAAGACCTCAAATTTCTTATCATCATTATAGAAAATTTCTCAAAATCAACGATTGTTTGAGAGTAGACGAGATCACGATTCCAAATGAAAAATAATTGTATAGTCGCTCATTAAATAACATTAGTGATTATTTGATTTTTCGCTTGCAGTAATGATTTTTTGTTATCCACTATTGCTAGTGAAAATTTTCATGGG
>KN716436.1:53182-74971 GCA_000816705.1 Dictyocaulus viviparus | reverse complement strand
TATAAGGTAATCTTATAGATTTGCTAAAGACCTCAAATTTCTTATCATCATTATAGAAAATTTCTCAAAATCAACGATTGTTTGAGAGTAGACGAGATCACGATTCCAAATGAAAAATAATTGTATAGTCGCTCATTAAATAACATTAGTGATTATTTGATTTTTCGCTTGCAGTAATGATTTTTTGTTATCCACTATTGCTAGTGAAAATTTTCATGGGAATATCTTGTAGGATTGGAACTGAACGTGTAAGTGTTTAGAGAAGTACTTTGAAGTAGATAACAGTCGTCAGAACAGAATTCTATCAGATGGTCACGTGACGCGGGATGTTAACATTTGGAACAGAAACAAAGCGGTCTATCCTGCTAAAAACATTACTAAGAGAATATCTATCCTTCTGACGTTATGATCCTAAAATACAAAAATTGTAACAAAAAACGAAACGGAACTTTCGGCTCGTTACGCTAGTTGTGAAACAGAATCCAATGTGATGAAATATAAGTTATCATAATGGATTTTATTTTATAGATGTCTTCGTTCTCGTCTCGATATAAACGCCCATCACATCCTGATTGATTTACTCGTCTCGTAATTACAATGTTATCACTCACATGTTTTTCATTAAATTCAAGATCTATTCTAATGATTGCTATTCAGAGCACTGGATTGGTTTCATGAACGTCCTGCATTTTTTGGGGGCGAAGGATGGTTGTAGGAATAACTGCATTGTATTCATCAACTATTTCTTTAGCAATACATAATAACATTCGATATCAGCAATGCAATACAATAGATGTCGTCTTCTGAAGATCATTTCATCATGTTCTTTCTTGAATCGATCTAGTGGATATTTTTATGCCAATTTAATATAAAAAAAAACAAGCGAAATGTAAATAATGTCTTTTAAATCAGACGTATACCATATGACCTTGCCGGTAGACAAAACAATTGTTATGAGACGTCTACCGGAAAGTTTTATCCATTCTTGGAATTCAACAAAAAACAATTTTTCTCACCGTCAATAAGCTTAAATAATATGATTACCATTATTATTAATCACTTCTTGCCAGTCTGATGGTAATCTGTGCATTCCATTCTCGATGCATTCTCTTCATCTGTTGATGTGAAGAATTGAATCAGTGTTTGTTTGATATCTTCCTTTTGCATTTCTTGGTCTCTAAAAAAAGATTTGTAACGACTAAAACAAGCGGTAGTCGAAGGCCGAATGAGTCCAGCGAATACGGCAAGTGGCAAAATCTCATTCTGCTTATGCGATTTTCCAAAGTCTCCAAAACAGCATGTGGACTAACACTATCATGATGAAATGTGTTGCACTTCCTATTCCACATCGCTGACGTGTTTTTTTGGACTACTGCTTTGAAATTATCCGACTACTAAGAATACTTCTCGGAATTGAGCTTATTGCTCGATTCAAAGACCAAAAGTTCTGAAATCTAATGATCTATCTATTCGTCCCCAAATACCTCATCATATACACAATATTCTTCTATTCAAAACCAAATTTGGTTTGAAGGTGGAAAGGCTAAGCATTCCGGGCTCACAGTGTGCTGTTTCCCTTTCTAGATTTTCGTAAGTAATTCACATTTCATGACAAGTTATCATTCACTTCAAGAAGAGCTTGATTTTGTCCAAACAAGGAGAGATGGTGCTTATGACGATTTGATCATTCAAATTCTTATGACTTAGTTTATATACCACATGTCTTGAATATTTCCACGACAAGCGTAACGTCTAAATATGGGCCAAAATCGTTTGTTGGACTGATTGAATTATGTCTTGCTGCGATATCCTATGCTATTAGAAAAATATCTTGATCCAACATGGTCTTGACCACATCTCCGTTGACCAAAGATGGTCAGCCAGGACGTGGCTTATAAAAAAAGTTGAAATCTCCAATCTCAAAATTTTCTAACCACCTTCTGCATCTCGTATCACAAAACACTTTCATCAAGTCTCTACATGCTTCTGTAGCATTTGCTCCTTGTTGAAATTCGTATAAAATACTGTGGCGAAAATGAAATCGATCAGTAGCCATCGTACAGTTTTCCTTTAATACCACTGTGAATCAACTTTGTTTTAGTTAATTTGCTAAATCAGTATGTATGAATTAAGCGATAGAAATAGACAGCCTAATATGTGCCAAATAATTATGTGTTTGCATGTCGAAAATTGTTACCATAGAAATGAAAATAATTTTCCGGTAGATTTGATGTGATATCTGGTGTGATAACAACAGAGACTGTCATTTTATTAAGCAGCAGCTCTAGATGTTGAGTATTTCCGTTTTAAAAATGTTAGATTTCATAAAATTTCAATTTTCTACAATTTCAAATATTTCTAAAGATATTTGGGAAGTTATCATTCCGCTTTTCTTTAAGCTTTCGTGATGTCGATTGTTGAAATGAGCGACAGATGCAGAATAGCTGTGTGTTTCCTGTCAATAGAACTGGTTAGAACGACAGCTGCATAAATTCTCTATCACTTCTTCGATTATCTCTTTTAATAGCTGCCAAGGAAAGGAAAAGAAATTCTTTGGAAGCTTAAATGAATTCCTCATAACGACAACACCCATGAATGTTATCTAATAATAATTTAAATGATTCTCGATCAACGGTTGCTGCTTCGTGCTGGACAGATGTCAGGAAATTTAATGGGATACGATAAAGTAATAAACATACAGCTTTGATCATATACAGCGTTAGTAATGATTGAAATATAATTTCGTAGAAGCTTTTTTTGACAAAATACAATATGAACGTGAGAATCATTTCAATTTGAGAATTTTTGCGTAAGAATTCGATGGCACTCTTATTATTCAGTTCAAATGTGAGAATTTGCAGGTAAATTAATCCTGTAAATGCAAATCTAAGTGATCGAGGTAGCTCAATTTGCTTAGAATTAGATTTCGCTCTTGATTCGTTCACTAATTGACCACTTATATTCCTAATTTTCTTCAACTCCTCGCGTTCATAACTTACGTCATCGTGAGTTTACGACTAATCACGGTCTGTTGGTAGTGCAAGTATCAATACACATATGTTGTACTTATTGCAAAAGCACGTCTTACTTGTGTCTCGTCAAGAACACTTTATTACCAATAATTACAGATGTATGCGTTCCATGCCATATCCATTAAATGTGAATAGAAGCCGTATGTTAAGGGTCGTCACGGAGTAAACAACTTTGAAATGGTACTCATCTCCGTTTTCTGCTCAGAACTGTTTGTTCTCTATTCGTATAAATAGTATTCGTTAACACGTTGAAAAACTCTCCAAACTCTTACGCGGTGAATGTAAATGTACTTTTCTGAGAATCGTAAGGCTTCCCATTTGTATGTTAGAACGTAAACGAAACGGTGCTGTTAAAGAGAAATATGTTGACGTCCTTATTTATAATTCTGGAAAAAAAGTCGTAATAAGCAGGGTGGCGACCATTCGTGATTTTGCATATGCCAATACATTCTACCATTACCGTAATATCGACATCCACAACACCATGTCTTTCCCATGCATTCATATTGTGTCACTTGAAACTCGTATACTCCTCTATTCATACAACGTTTTCACTTTCATATTGATTATAAAACATATGAATGGAACAAAAGTAATAATTTGTTCGTGTACGTAAATATGATTGGGAAGATATTGTTTACTTGAAAGATTTTTCTTATTTTCCTGTTTTCTTACTCGTATATTTGACGGATTTTTATTTCTTTTCTTGCTACAAATCTTATTTTTCACTGAATCCAAATGGTGCAGAAGTGATAAAGCACTTAAAGTAATGTAGACAATTAGGCATTTCTTGGACTCTTTCAATTCTCCATAGAACTTTATTAATTCCACTTTTTACAACTTTTCTATCTTGTAATTATCCAACTTCTTGAATATTTTTATCATTGAAGCTGTTGGATACATTTTTGCTTCATTGTTTTCTACAACTTCTGGTTATTATTGGAATTTCCTTTTGTTTCAACGGATGTTTCAGTAGGTGAATGGCTACTACTCAACGTATTTTTTACGAATCACGACTGCAACGGATGACCTCAGGATCGTCATGTCTACTGTAATTTTTATTTTCAACAATGGCGATCCTCAATTATAAGACCTAGGACTCATATATATTGTTATTTCAGTTGAATTTAATGACGATTGTCTTAGAGGTTTCGCTGTTGAAATTGCTGGTTATGAAGTGAACAATTAGATTCGATAGCAGTTCTCATTGATATCAATGAATCGGAGCTTCAACTGCAGCGTAAATTCATAAAGAAGACGACCGGTCAAAAATCAAATGTATAAAAAATGACTCGTTTCCTGATATGTCTAGAAAATAGCTTTGAAAACCTTCACCATTTCCTCCAGACTCAATTGAACACCTTTTTTTGAATTGCTCTGGATTTACCTTGATGACGGAATTTTCTCACTAGTACAATTTTTCAAAACCAATTTTTGTAGAAATGTTGCTGATATTTCAGAGTTCATGCCGTCCTCTAGACAATGTCGGCACTTTTCACTAGTCTGTCAGCAGCGGAAGTTACGTGAGGCCCTTCACTATTTGTCATTTCAGGAACAAATTCTCGTTTGGTGGCAAACTAGACCTAAAAGGAAATGATATTCTTTGAATGAACTTAGTGTTTTTTTTACTTACTTCTACTTGGTACGAGCCTTCGGTAGAGCTTTCTGTTTTAATAAAATGTAGTTTCTTATTCATAAGAAACTCGGTGTAGACAAACTTTAAACTTTGGAAGTCCAACAAAGTACAATTTACACTTTCTTTAAACAACTATGGATGACTTTTTGTTGTATCAAATCAGCTCTTTATTCACTCTCAAAACTCACTTTCTCACAACATTAATTATGCATGATAGTCGGCAAAAAAAAACGAAACCTTAACTGAAAGTGATAAAGTAGACTTCATTTCAACCTTGTGCACTATCTTGTGTTTTTAAGGAATAGCAAGCATTTTTTAATCGGATGTAGATTCTTAGCATCTCAAATCATTGTTAATCCAGATGATAACGTTATTACCAATTAAAAGTTTCATTTAAAACGCTGGCGCTAAGCCGTCTGCTTCTCATGGTACAAATAAATGGAAATCAGTAAAATACAAAATAACTTTACAGTGAAAAATTTATATAATCCAATTTCCAGTAAATAGGCCGACCTTAAAAGGTAGAATATTAGTGAAACGTTACGGTGGGGTGTGCAGCTCATGAGGCGTGGTAAATTGGCGTAACTTCTGACGAATGTTCTTCACGATGAAACCAGTGATTTTGTGAGGTAGATGAATGGACTACGCCAACAACTGGGTTAACGAGTCTCCTCCTTTATATTCACTCAGTTGTCAAGGTCAATGTCGTCAACACTTTTATTGAGATGTGAAGCTTTTTTTATGAAAGGCTAGATAGTGTTAGACCTATAGTATAAGATTTAGTTATTCTTACAAATAGAAAATCCTAGTTTTTTTCCTTCGGACTGCTGGATTTTCAAAAAGAAGCTGTTCATTTTGTTTGTAAATATTAAATGATAACGAAATTACGCGCTTCTTTTGCAACTGAAATTAAACCATTTACTTGTAACAATAAAGAAACCTTTAGGTGGAGGAAAACGTGGTGAGTTTCTATCGTAATGAGTCTTAAAGATCTCCATTTGCAACCTCCGCATCCATGACAGCATCCAACATCAGCTCTTCAGTGAGCTTCATGTATTTTTTCCATTTAACTTGAATAATTCGAAAAAATGAAAGTTTTATGTCGCACCAGTGGCAAACTTGATTCACTTGATTTTAAATAGAAATATAAAAAAACGGACCAAATTGCAAGAATTACAGATTAAAAGAAATTCCAAGGCGTGCACAGAATTTTCACTCATTAAGCTGAAGATATACAACAGCAATATTATGAAGTGTTTTTTTAGTGAGTTATATATGATCGAAATGAGAGACATGACATCAAGCTGTCACCACCTCGTTTCTATAGATTCCAAATTTTGCTTTGCTAGGGTGTGACCATGTGGCTGACAATAAATCGCGAACGCAGCAATTCAGTTGGCACTCGCATTTTACGACCGTCGATATGAGTTTCTGTGACTGTGAGGCTTTGATCCGCTGTCGGATTCGAAAGACCAAGACTACTTCGGATCTAACTAACGTTTCTTTCTTCCGGCAATAAAATGCGAACTGTAACGGTACAATGCTAGAGCACTATATATCAAAACTTTTTCCAGCTTCTTTGAATATTTTCCGTAGCACTAACGTGTTACATAAAATGTTTGAAAAAAGTTTTGATATAAGTGTATGTACATATAAGTTAAGTTGTATGTGCAATACTGGAAAAATTCTTCTTTACACTAGAAAAATTCAGCTTTTTAGAAAATGCTGCTCGCTCATTATACTTACGCTATTTCTCAATTGAGATGAAGTTGTGCTAGCAATACAGAAAAGTGAACGAAAACTATAAAAAATGATTATACATTCCAGTTATACACTTCATCTCATTCTTCAATAAAAATCTAGACATTTTTTCATTACTACTCTTCTCACTGCTCATCATCCTTATAAGCCAAGCAAATATTCAATGCTGCTTTGTATATTTATCAAATATGCTTTTCATTCATATTAGTTTTTCAGCTTGTGATTTCTACCTCTTATCAAATCATCTTAATGATATTTTGGGATGATTTTTCAACAGCATAATATAAATAACGCTTAGTGTTCTCACTTTTACGACGTATTATTGTTGTACATTTTTCAAAATATTGTTTTGTATGGATGTACAGTTTGGATTACGACTATCGGTTAAGACCAAGATCTGTGCATTCATTCTCTTCATTGAATTATCCGCTTCTTCTATGTACTCATATCGATTCGGTCTAAAGCATTTCTTAGGAATTATAGAAATGCCCCGAGTGACAATATTTTACATCGATTGAGTACGAATGTCAAAAGCATTTGCATCTTTTATTCAATGCGATTCCTTTCCTTACCCCCTTCTTAGTTTTTTTAGTTTTCTGATATTTGTTCCAAGTATTGCTCTTAAACGATCCATCCATACACGTTGAATCATTTGCCAAGATGATAGCAGCGATTAAACCACAACCATCTCCACGAAAAATAATATGGAGGGCGCACTCTCTAAAAGTAAATGTGACACTTATACGAATTTGAAAAGAAAATTCGTGTGTGATGAGCTTCGTTCTTTTCCTTTGTTTTATATAACGAAGACAAAAGAAAATCGTGAGTATTTTCACTCTTTATCAATGGCAATCACTAGCAATGCTTACTAAGGCGTGCGCACACATGACGATCGGCGTTGAGTTCAGCGATGAGTGATTCTAGAGTCTCATTAACCACTCACAGCACGAGAATGGTCGTCATTTGGCGTTGTCTCGTTCATGTTGTGATGCTTTAGTAATAATTTCTGAAGTATTCTGATTGCAGTTCTTTCCAGATGATTGAATGATTTCGAAAAGCTGGTTGATGCTAATGTTATTACTCTAGCAATTTTTTAAATGTTCTCGACTTTCGATATGTTTTTTCGTATGTTTTAACATAATGTCATTTGCAAACTTATCAAGATCAAATACAAAATTTTTTTTCAATATAAAAAATCTGCATAGTATGAAATAGTTCAACATTTATTGGCTTCTTCGGCATGTCGTATTTGAAAAGTGAATTGAAATGAAGAAGAAAAACGTGTCATTTCTTATTCTTATGCCAGACAATGGATAGCGTTGGACCACCATCTAGGCTTCTCGAAACGTAAGGATTCGATCACATGAACGAACGTGAGGAGTCACATGTTGCTTTTTTTTGTACAAGACAAAAACAGCAATCATCTATTCATAACATCACCTTACACCTTGCAATTTCATTAGATGCTCATAAATTTCTTTAGATGATGATTGCTAAGTTTTACTTGTCACGTTGTATAATTCATGTGCCTAGTGTTTGAGTTATCGAATGTTTCACAACTAAATCTGTCAGCTCATCAAATCAGTCAGAACGACACCTATTCACTTTTGCAACACTTCAACGAGACTGTCTTCAATATATAATTAATTTTAGTGCTAATCAATTTTTTGAAAATAAATATATTGTGTCAAATATGTTGAACATACAATGATTCTTTTATCTCGCTTCGACTCACTTCTGTAGAAACAGTGTCAAAATGCTGACATGCAAAAGTCTGGACGAGTTGCAGTGGTGTGTCAATGAGAAATGGATGGTACGTTGTTCAGATATTCGGTGAACGGATTGATCATCTTCGTTTTTGTGTGTACATTCTAACAATAAAGTAGGTATATCGACTGTTTCTAGCGCAGAACCCATCGCAGTATTGCAGCCGTTCTCAATCTAAACAGTAAAGTTGATAGCTTAGTTTCTTATTTTCGCCATTCCTCTTTGTTGTTTTTTATGGAACTTTTCAAGTTTTCACGTAGAAGTTGTTCGTCCCTTTTTTACCTCATCGCTCACACATTATTTGAAAATATCTGCTTTTCTTAAATCGTTTATATGCTTTTGAGATTTAATTCGTGAAAGTTTTAAACCTGAATGTTCTTTTACAGATTTAATTCTAATTCTATTATATCAAACTGCTCCAAGCACGCCATCTCACCATCACTGAGTTTATCCTAAAATATTTTGAGTGTAAAATTTATTGAGGCTCAATATAAGGGTATGATAGATGTGAAGCTTCATTCTGATTCTCTCACTATGGTCTATAGGAAAATATTTGTGTTTTCAGAAGTTTTTAGCATTTGGTTTACTATAAGCTGCAAGTATTTGATTGATAAAGAAACATGAAGATCGAAATTAGATAATCTGATAAACATACAAATCATATAGATCAATGCAGAATAGCAAGGCAAAACCTCATCTGAACGCACATGTGACTCTTCATTATTCACCTTCTGAGAGCATTATTTTGTTATTTCAACTCATCCTTTCTAATGCTCATTTCTCAACGATGTTGTTGTTTATCTAAAATACTAATATTCTAATATGAGGAAAAATATTAGAACAAAAAACTCTTAAATGAAACTGAAAAGATGGATGTATTGAATTGTTATCTGTTGTACACTCCATTGTAACTAATATATATTTTTTTTATGAAAATTGCATATGATATCATCTGAATTTGAGTGAGTTATTAATTTTATTAATATTGATTGTTTTTTTATTATTAATATCAAAAAAAAGAGGATGTGTTGAAGTTAATATTTTCCTCACTAAATGAAAAACAATATTCGAGTAAATATTCCCGTCATCAGAACCCCTATTTATGTCGTATTTGTCGGCTTTTTCATGTGAGAAAGCATCTGACCCGGTATTTCCTCCACCGTAATGCTTGGTGTTTTTGACTAATAAGATTTACTGGTTGTTCTGTATCGCTCTTCCAGAACGCGGTCAAATAGCACTCTTGCTAAGTGGCTTTTGCGGTGTAATTAGTGTCACTCTGATGGCTTTGGAGTGATGAGTATTACTACTTATGGACCTCAAAATGAATCTTCTGAAGCAATTTAAACCAATAAGCTCCTATGAAATGACGAAAATAATGGAATTGCAGCTTTCTTGTCAGAAGAAAAAATGCTCAGATTATTCATATTTTCACTGTCACGATGACATTAATGATACAGCGCATTATGGAAATAAAGTTTAGGCGAAAGGTTTTTCGTATAGCTCGAGATGTCACGGACAGCATTAGAAGATATTTCGTAGGAAACTTTTAGTCCAGGAAATTTGGTACGAGGCCAATATTAACGTTTTTTCCATCGTAGATCGTAGAAATTGTCATTTAAAGACAAACAACTCTCATCTGATACTGTCATGCTAGCTTAATACCACATGGAAAAATAACATTTCATTGCTACTTTGGTAGTTTTTTGATCTTTTCTGCGGATGTCATGCTGAACTTCGTTATTGAAAGGGCTAACTTGAAGACTGTGAGTGTAGTTGAATTATCCCACGCCTACAGCTTCTTAGAATAAAAATATCTATAGTGAGTCATTAGTTAATAAGATCCATTAGAGTGGACAATTTTTTTGTACTCAGAAGAAAACGTATATGACTGTCGACGGCTTCTTCTTTTGCTTCCTTAATCTATTACATTTATCTTTTTTGCAACATCTGATCATTATCTATAGGTTTCGACAAATCTTCAGAATTGCTAGCCGTTTTGCTATTCATGTTTGCCCTCTGTCCATCGCATATTACCTATGTCATCAAACAGGCTAAATCAGTTCAGAGACATCAAATTTACTTTAATGTAAAATTAAAACAACACACTCCTTCAAACAAGAATAATTTGTTTGAATTCTATGATTTGATCAGCGAGATGCCGTTCTTCTTCGTAAAAACAGAAATGCGAAAGAAAAACGGTACTTTAAACATTCTTCAAACCTATATTCATTTGTTGAAGAAATTTAAAGTAATAAAACGATCAGATTCGTTCTTGTTGGAAAAATATTGTCGCTTTTGAAAACGCTTCTTAAATGATAGTATTTGTAATTTAAAAGCAAATGATTGCTAGTGATGAACTAATGATAACCAAGAAATTGATTTACCTTATATACAAAGTACCTAATCAACTATTGACCAGTATCGTAGTGAGTCATTGTCAAGCCATTGAAAAACTCATGACACTCACTAGTTGTTGTACATCAGAACAGCGAAGTTTGACTGATCGACTTCACGTTCGATCACTGACTACCAATAGATTTAAGCTAGAACATAAAGTGCTATAAGCTGGTTCGTATGAAATAAAATTACTAAACCTTTTTCTCACGTTTCCATTCAATCACAGTAATGCATTCATAGAACAACAACGTTCGTACATGAAGATCTTCTGCGGACGCACAACCTTTTGCTATGAAACAATCAAAACTGAAGAACGATTCCTTCTTTAAATTTTGTTAGCCAATATATATGCTTAATTTTGACCTGGTTATACAATATATAAGAAGTTTTTAACTTCAATAGGCAAATAAAACTAATTGAAAACATATTGTATTTTTTTTTCGAACAAATTCCGATATATATATAATTGACTATTGCATGTATTTGACGTTTATTCCATTATCTGCTTGGCACTTGCTAGGGCTTATCAGTAAGTACTCGATGATGCAATGAACGAGGGCGCGCAGGATTTCCTCGCTATCAACGGCGGCCCCAGTCTTTGATGAGCTGTAATTCAATGAATGCCTATGAACTCCTGATATCATTGTGGTCTCATATACCTTTAAGGTATTTTTGTATTTTGCATTTCAGGTATTCAGAACCGTTACCGTCTAAATCTATATTTCTCAAAAAAACTTGCTTTCTTTTCTGAATTTGATAATTAAAAACTATACTTTGAATCATTTCCTTTTTTCCTAGAGAACCACTAAAACAACATTGTTTGTTTTGAGTTATGGGACAATATATTCTACATTTTTCTGCTTTTCAAATGCGCCACAAAGACATTTACAGCAAAGTGACAAGTTATTTTTCTTTTTGAGATTCTCCTTTCATTTTGTTGGTGCCTAAGATGTGATTCTGAGATTTTCGTTGTACTGTGTTTCAAAATGAACACTTTTGCAGTCATGTCGAATCAGTTCTCGTAAAATATTGCCTTCCTTCGAAGTACTCATTCGACATTCTATGTTTAACGACTTTTTATATCGACTTTTTGTGTTCTTTCATTAGTTCGTAGAAAGCGAGCAATCGATTAGTGATCAGCTGGAAGAAACCAATGAGATTATATGAACATCGTAAATTTAGCCGAATTGGTATGTACCGTAATTCTGGTGACTTATGACGCGATGTTTCGTAGTCAGTCGTTGTACGCGACCACAACAAAGTAGCGTTGCAACGGTGATGCATACAGATAATCGATTTATTTCTCTTATCTGACAATAAAAATCGAATGATCGGAGTTAATCATATACCAAGCCAGTCACAATTACCTCTAAAAATTCATTTCAGATGAGCGATTGGGTCATAAATATTATGACAGAGAAATTGTCTTTTATGACATTCCTTGGTAGTTAATTGAGCTGCTGCTGATGCATACAGTTTGCGCAACTATTAGAAGATTATTCAGCTTGTCGTGATATTTCATGCACCAGATCAAGTTGTTCGTTGTGTGTTTCTCGCAAATTCATTCGTTTTTCCGTTTATGTTAGAATTGGTTGACTCGCTGGATTTACATGTCGTTCGAATGTTTCCATTTTCAAAAGCGTGTTTGTCTTAAGCTCTGAGTTAAAGTGGTTTATCCATTCATCATGAGATGTTCGTTGTGTTAGCTGTAAATCTCAATTATTTCGTTTTTCTAACTCTTAGTAGTGTATTTCAACAAGCGTTATCGTGTTGTCATAGCAAACAGTTTACATTCAGAACTGTTGTTCTCCCTTACTCGTGTTCCCCTCACTAAATTTATTTCCCACCATTTACATTTAGGTTACATATTGAGTTTTCATTATATACTCTGGTAATCAAATCTCAATATATTCAGCATTTCGGAGGGGACTTTTAGTCTCTTATTGTTGTGTTATTGAGTTCAGTTTTATGTTCATTTACACCTAATGTAGTTCATTAGAGGAATAGTCATGCGGGTGTTTTTTTCTTAAATGAAATTTTCTAATTCTATTCACTTGGGAATCTTCATGGTTAAGACTACCTTCTGAACATTTTGTAAGTTCACATTTGCTTCCTAATGACTCGTATAGCCGACGGTGTTGTCTGAAGGGCGTGTCGCGACGACCTATTGCCTCTGCGCCTTGTCCCGCCTTGTTTTGGAATGACCCTTCAAATGCTGTAAACCTTCATTGCGGTTAATTCATTTAATTCGAATTTGTTCGAAATAATTTATTTTCATGCGGTTTTTATGAACATCGTGTTTATGTGTCTCCGACTGAAAAGTGTTTCTCTATCAAATTTCTGTATGTTTCAGAAGCGATTAGAGGTAATCAAAGGAACTACTTGGTTCTGTAAATTCAATATTGACCTCCTACTAAATATTGACCATGCGATATTAATAATTTTTCCAACCGCTTCGAATTTTACTACAAAAATTCGGAAGCAGTCAACGAATATGAGCATCACGAGAATTATAAGCTTTTTTTCTCCTGTGTGCCTTTTATGCACTGCTTCACAAGGTACTTGTTTTTTTAAAGCTTTTTAAAATTTTTTTCAGCATTATGTTTTTATCGCTTTCTTTCGTTTACCTTAGTGCAATATATTCAATCAATATCTTCATGCTAAGCTCACGTTAATGCCTACGATCTATACATTAACTTGTTATTATGTTGTCATTAATTCAAAAAGATGTTGAAATTTGGTTTTTAGTAAGAATTTTGTATACAATTATTTTCGTAACTATTGGTGTCGTGTTTTGAAGATTCCTATGAACTATCATGATGCCGAGACTTTTATTGCATCTCGTTTGAAAGGTTGCACAACGATATGCGATTAGAGTAATGAGATGAGATCTGTCTCGTTAATTGTATTACTTCTAATTCCTTATAGATTTTATCTATTACGGAAGTTCAAATGGACACAATGAGTCTTATTAAAAGGTTTTGATTGGTGATTGATATTTGATAGGCCGCAACTGTTGCTCTCACCTCAACTGGAGGTGTAAAATAGATGGATGGCGCTGGCGATATCGGTCAAACTAATGATAAGGTCATTCTAATGGATTTGTTATGTAAAGAATTGCAAATTAAGAGAATCTCATCTGGAATGTAACTACTTGGATTAATAATCAGTCGAATTTCATTCTGCGGACCGATGATGATCATAATGGAGTTATTGCGTAACTCTTCACATATGTTATTTCATTAATTAATGATATATTCTAAGATTTGGGTTGTTTTCTTTTGATAGAATTAGATACTAGTAGCATTTTAATGACAAGCTGTTATATGTTTCATATTTCGTTCCTAATCAGATTAGTGAAGGTAGCAATACAATTTTCTATAGAATTTGAATGAGAGGGAAAATAAGCGTTTTATAGGCAGAATTCAGTTTATTTTTTATTCATAATGTTGAATTAGTGGAAGAGATTGTAATTTCCTTCATAGATTCGCTACTCATAACGTCTATTTTTTTCAATGAAAACAGTACGATTCGTTTTATACAACTTTCAAATACGATTTGTTATAAATACGATATGCAGAATGAATTCTATATTATTAGTAATATTCCTGCTTTCTTTTATTAAATGATAACCCAATTTTCAACAAATATTCTAATGTGCGTACAATTAAACCATGTTACTATCGTTTTTCCCTAATCTTTATGTATTCGTTTGTTGTCATCGTTAAGCTAAGCGGCGATGGTGTTTGTACGTTGCAGTGTGAAATTGTTCTTGAAAGGGAATACCACCTGGATTTGGCAATGAGTATGATGCGTTGGAGCGTTGACCTTTCATGACATACCTGGCTATTAACAGGGCTCATCTTTGTGGCCCACTAGTTTTGAATACATACATTTTGACTAGTCAGATGCAATTAGTGTTCTCTATATATTCTTCCTGCACTAATTAAGAAGGAGTAACATCTAATCAGATAATGAAACGGCACAGCTCTTACAGATGACGTTTTTGCTTATAATATACCTTATTTTTTTAATTCTATTGATTTCTACCCATAGTACGTTCCATAGCATTATTTTTCATATTGTGATGTAATACTGGAAATTTGATGAAAACGTTTGTTCAGATTGAGCAAATCATGTGTCATTCCTTTCTTACGTACCTACGTTACTTTGTACTAGTGGTGGTGTTTACCTTCAAGTTTTGCTTTCTTATCAAAATATATTTGAAATAGAAGAATTCATTGCAGTACCTATTAACGACGAAATATTTCCTTAAAAGTATATACTTTAGCACTGATTTCAAATCATTGAAATCAAACATGTTCAACCACGCCTTCAAAATACTATACGTTTGCTACCGCATGTATTTCAGCATAAAAGAACATTAAATATAGTAAATAAATATGGTTCAAATCCCTTTTTATGTGTTCCGTCCAATAAAAATTGCCCAAGGCGGTGTAGATAGACACATCAGATATGCCGTTCTGCTCTTTTTGCAATGTCTTCTCGGTGATTCGTAGATGCTGTAAACTTTCAAATTAATATGATTGAATCAATTTTACATGTTTATTCCAAAGTAGACTGAAAAATGATGAGCGTAAGTAATTGCGCTTGTAAGTATTTGTAGTCGAGAGAGCACAATTGGATGCATGTCCGTCCTATCCAAATAGTTTAAATACCAACTGTACGTACACGGTGATACTGGAAGTAACTATAATTCGAAAAAAAAATGAAATGTTCTCGGAATCGTCGTGTTCTGTCGCTATACACAATCGATTTTTTTGCAGGTGCTTGTTTCAAAAGTTTCCAGGATCGGCTATCCTTTAACAATCCTTTAACTGTTTACCAACCTCGAGTATTGCTAAACAATGTTACAATCAAAATTTTTTTGCACTTTTGACCATATCGATTCTTCCGGTTTTGAAAGTAGAGCATTATTTTTTGCACTGCTTCTTAAATAATTTCAAATGATTGACTTAATGTAGAAGTAGAATAGAATTTGATTGGTGGCAAAAGAGTTATGTCTATGATTTACGAGAACGTTACTATACACATTAAAAGTGTTTTTACATAGCGAGTACATGATTCTTGTGGTAATTTATCGAACTTATTAAATTTATTTCATATTTTTAAATATCCGAATATATCTTAGCGTGTACCAATACCACTAATGTTACAAAACCTTTTTTTTCTAAATCGGCCTATTCTCACAACTAATGGTGAACTAAGAACGCTAGGCTGGTTATTTCTTTGCAGCTTTATGAATCTGTTGTCTAGCTCACACTGTGTCTGATTATTGTTTTTCCGAGTACGAAGAACCGTTAAGTGTTCTTGTATTGTACAAACTCTCCTGACAAGCTACCGCATCACGCCAAGCGTTAACAATTCGTTTTATGCTGATTCAACTGTACTTGTATTTCTGCAAATACATGGTATCAGACATCCAGAAATCCTTTATTTATCCTTTGAATCCCTCATTATTTCACACGTAGAATGAGTTGTAGTAATACGATTAGAAAATTTATTGCAATGGTGAGTTGGTTAATGTTTAATATAATGTTAATGCTACGTCACTTCTCATATCATTGCTGCCTATATTTCAGTGATTTTGATGGATACCAGGTCAGCTACGACAGATCTGAAATGGGATCAGCTATCATTACGCGGAGATACGGACGGTGTGAGTTGTTCGCTACGATTGGTGGTTGGACTTAATTCTTCAACTATTATTTTTCCAAATATTCATTTTATCTGCATGTATAACGCAATGAATATAACAGAACCTTGATAATTAGTTTGGAAATTCACTCCAGTAAGCATGTAATCCTCTGTCGGTGTAAATTGCTTACTTGTATTCCTTTTTCCTTTTCATTACTGATTTTCGTCTCAAATTTAGTTAAATATTAAAGATAATTTTTAAGACGACAGCTAAAGCAGTGTGATAGAAATACTTACATATATTTTTATTGAAAAAAAATCTTCCATTGCTATATTTCACTTCGCATGTTTTCGAAAGCATAAATGTAAGTGTTTTATCTCCTTCACGGTTCGATCCAATTTCACTACTGATGAGGATGATTGCCAACGGCGCGCATTTGTTTGGATTTCACGGTTCTGATGGTCTATAAGATTGCCAGCTGACGTAATATGGGCTGTAAAAGTAATCTTGTAAAAATTAATTTAATAGTGAATTAACTTATCTGTTTCTTTGTACTAATGCTAATGTATTCCTTGCTTTGAATGTTTTTTAGCAAATTGCTCAAGTGAGTACAATTTTGCAGCCCTAACAATGTACGTTTATTTTCCAAGTTTTTTTTTCATGCCAAGTGACCAGCGCATACTATGCTTCTTGCTTTTCGGCTTGTTGTTTTATTCAATCTCTTTTCCATTCGTTAAACTTATTCCTTTCTTCTTCTATTCTACTCTTAGAAATTTTTTTACTCTGTGAAAGAGTAACGTCTTAGAATGTAGTAATAAACGGCTGCTTTGAGTTGGATTATTAAGGGCTGTTTCCACGAAAAACGTCTGAATTCGCATAAATCGTTAACAATCACAGTTACTCGTAATTTTATCATTCGATTGAAGGCTTAAGAAGAATGGAATGGTCATTATAATTGATTTGTGAATCAAGAGACTGTTACGTAAAATTCTGTTTATAAGATCATCTCTTCAGTGTTGATCTGCTCTTCTTTGCTTAATTCACTTGTAGGTCGTTGTGATACCCTGTAGTCTATGAAGATGTGTGCGCGAATTCTGTAAATTTATTTCTGCTCCAGTATTAATCTGTATAATGAGGATTTGCTGGGCAAGCCGTCTGCAGTTATGTACGACCGTCTGTTAAAGTTGAAGGCTTAGCGCAATTTGTTACAATTAACACCCATTTTTATGGTCATGTTCGGTTCTTATTTAATGATTTTCTAATTGTGTACAATTATTAGAACGTGTTAAAATCTAATCGGAGGCTGAAAGGAGAACCTTTCTTGCTTTCTACTAGAGATAAATCTTTCCTGTCTTACGCAAGTATTTTTGCATCTCTTCACATTCTCATTTCTTTATTTTGGTACTCTTATAAGTTAGTATGTAGTTAGACGTATTTCTGAACAAATTGTAACAATGTTTTATGGAGAATTACCATAGATAGATAGTAAAATTAATTCGTCGATACATTTCTACTTTTCTTTGCTCAAGCTTTTAATTTCAGAACATCAGCATTGATGAGAGCTAGTATATAGTAAATAGGAAAAGTTTGCTGTTCTGAGGAAACAATTAAGATTACCTAGAAATGGTATCGAAAGAGAATGTGTAGTATAGTCGAGGACAACGAGATTGCAGATTGAGATAAGGCGGAGAACGCAATGATGTCTGAAGGGGCATGAGAGCCACGCTAGGCCAGGGAATTCATCATGGTCTAGCAATAGCGTATTTTACATATTGAAAAGGTTCTTATACAAGAAGACATGACAAATTACTTTTGCTCGTCCGTATATATATTATAATCACTGTAGCCGTATTAACGGAAATCATAGTCGACCAGTAGTATATTCCTCTATTCAGTTTTGCATTGTAAAAATATGATCTCAAAATTGCAAAGAATGATTTAGTGGACGGAGGAGTCGTGGCGCGGATTGGATGAGAAATCGAACGAGCGTGCTTATGTTGCGTGTAGTTTTCACGTTGCAAATCCTGGTAACTGGCTATTTACTCCACTGATACCAAAAGAATCAGCTAACATGTAAGTAAAAGGCGTTTCAGAGGTAGAAGAACTTTAATAATATTTTCTGATCAAATTTCTCAAAAGCATGTTTGAAGATTGATGAAACTATTACTTTTTAGATTATACATAAACATATTGTACAACACACGATCTTGCGAGCAATACCATGATCCAAAATCATGCAAGGAAACGTTCAACCTTTATGTGAAACAATACGATCAAAAGAGAAACGACGTAGATAGGGAAACTTTCAACCGAACGATCGAAACTTGGTTTATGCTCCATCGGAACTATTACCTTCAATTTTTCGTTTGATACGATTGATGTTATTTTACAGGTCACCTGTTTCGGTGCTCACTAAGGACACTACAGCTGAGATATCACAGGCAACCCTATCGGTCACTCTCAAACCACCAACAAAATATGTCCGGTTTGGTTTTGAAGAAAATGGCGTCTGCGTTTCGTTACTTACTATCACAGTGAGTAATCAGCTTCTATCTCAAATTTTTCTTTTTGAAAGGTAAAAATAATAATTTGTTATAAAGCTACACTTCTCTACTTATACACATATCATTATATAATTTATTGATTTACACGGAATCGCCTCGCCTATTTGTGTAATGGTTCTCTAGTCACACCAAGGCAAAAGAATGACTGTGCTCTTTCATGTGATGTATTCTTTTGCATTGTGTTCATAACATACTACAACATATTTGTACCACCATAATTTGCTGTAAAATAAAACTAATTAGCTTTTTCCGTGCTTTAGTGAAACGGCGCGTTTAAGTACTGGTGAGAATTGGTATAACCTAATGCTTCGTATGAGGCAATTCACTGATACGAAGATCATTAATGGCATGATTCAGACATTTTACAAGAAACTATGTGCAATAGAATGAAAACGAAGGAGCATTACTGGTGAATACGAAAATTCTGTTCTTTCTTCAATTGTGTGCCAAGTGAAATTTTATTATTATTAATCCCTATAGTGCATTGAGTATCCCTGTGTATTTTGAAGAATGGGGTTTTTGAGTACTCGAGTCAATGTCATTAAATAATTGAAAGTCTTCGTCGCTTATGAATTGAGCCTAAATCCTCTCGAAACTTCTGATTTGGACAGTGTGGCCACAAATCATAGCATATTGCTCTTAAAATGCGAGAGATTTGGTCATAAAATCAGATAATCAGTCAGGGAGCTATTTCACAAACCGCAACCAAAAGCATGTTGAGATGATTTCCCATCAACTATGTTGATGAACAATTGATCCATTGATTATAGTTTACTGTTAGATATGAGCAAATACTGATTTTTTACGTAGTAGTAGCGATGATTGTAATGTACAAACGTAATAATGTTAGTGATCAGTGATAGATAACAACGAGAAAAAATCGCATACATTCTTTTTCTTTGACCTGCGTTTATGTAGTTAGTAGTGTGGAGATGTTTGATGTAGAGTGTTGTTGTTTTCCTTAGAGGACATTTAACACCTTCTATTAGTGCACGAGTGAGGTCATGGCGGATGTTTGCCGACAGCTTTCCTAATATGAAGGGTCAGCCATATTCTTGTTTCCAATTGTGTTGTTAGAGGAAATGTTATTCTGTAAAATAATGAGAAGTGTGTAATTGTTCATGATGTTGGAACTTATTTCTGGGTAAGAATGTCCTTTATTATTTTGACTCCTGCTCACCATTAAATCACAACTCATTTGCTATTTTAAATAGCTTGAAATCTTTGCTAATGTGTTGTTGTTATGTTGGGTTTACTTAATAACATTCTCTGCGTCACTCAGATGATGTTAGACGTCGGGCCTGCGCTGTGTAAAAACATTACGTAATGTTAGCAAATGATGACAGTGACAACTATGCAGTTCTGCTACTAGATCGTATCGGCTAATTTATTTCACACCGACAATTACTTAAAGTAGTTTATCAGGCAATGTGAAATGAGTAAATGTGGATTGCTCGGTTTCTAACTAGATAGTCCGTGCTTAACATGCATAGTGTACTTAGAACAGTTTTTTTCATTTGAAACAAAAACTTATGTTTCCTTATGATCTCTAGAATAATCAAAGGTCTATTGAAACAAAGAGATGTTAAATTAATATTCTTGAAATATTATTCCACTCAATGCTAATTTAACGCTTTTTGATGTTAGACAGAATGACCTTCCTTCATTATTATTTCGTGTTTCTTGGTACAACACGTTGAGCCATTACGATTCTATTATTGATGTTGTGACAATAAAACGGCATAAAGGGGTCGTCGTGATTTCGATGCGTGAGGTTGTTCAGTGCCATGAACATTTCGTCGCATGTTGTATGTAGAAACTTATTTAGAATATATCGGGTCTACCGGAGAGTTGTTTCCATTTCTATGGCAACAATTTTTGACACGCAAACACATATTTATTTGGCACATGTTTGGCTGGCTATTTTTATTGCTTAATTTATACATATTGATTTAGCAAATGAACTGAAACTATAAACTAGATCATAAGAATTTGAATGGTCGAAACGTCATACGCACACCTCTCCTTGTTAGGGACAAAATCAAGCTCTTTTTGAACCTAATGATAACTTGTCGTGAATTATTTACGAAAACCTATCGGAGAAAAACAGCATATTGTGAACCCGGAATGCATAGCCTTTCCACCTTCAAACCAAATTTGGTTTTGAATAGAAGAATATTGTGCATATGATGAAGTATTTGGGGACGAATAGATAGATCATGAGATTTCAAAACTTTTTGAAAGGACTTTGAATCGAGCGATAAGCTCAATTCCGAGAAGTATCTTCAGTAATCGGATAATTTCAAGGCAGTAGTCCAAAAGAAGAGGTCAGCGATGTGAAATAGGAAGTACGTCATAATAAAGCCAGCCTACGTGCTGCTTTGAGGATTTTTCGAAAATTGCATAAATGTTCTGGGAAATTCGGTCGCATTTCATTCTTTTCGTCTTCACAAAATTTTTGGAAGGGCGAAAAATTCAAAAGCAGAGAGCAGAATAAAGTTGAGACATTTTTTAAAAATGGTGTACACCAATGCTCTCACTTTCAGAAGATGTCAATATTAATGGCAGTAATACTGTTTAATAAAGTATACTGACAGTATGAAAAATTTGTATTTCGTTCTATTCCAAAAATGAAGAAAAAAAAACATAATTGCCGAGAAACAAATCTTTTCGGTTTACTTTTCAAAGCATTCCTTCTGCACACTTCGAAAAGATAGCAAAAGCTTTTGGCAAATGAAGCTTTATCGGACTTCTCATCAGTGTGATTCATTCAGTGAATTTCTTTACACTAGAATAATAAGAAATATTGGAAAGTATGTGTTCTTGGGGTTAATTGGCATAAAATCCGCTAATTAATTTCCATGGCATATCACTTTTTCTGTTGACAATTGGCGATAGGCCGGTACTCATCTCTATACTGTAGTCTATACATTAATATATATATATATATATATATATATATATATATATATA